>RJWT010048407.1:0-11154 GCA_004365215.1 Cuniculus paca | reverse complement strand
TTAAGTATAAATTCTCTTTGAATTGATTTTGTGTATGGTACAAGGTAGGAATCAAAATTTATGTTTTCCATATGGATACTTAATTGACCTGGTAATATTTAAAAGTACATCATCTACAAAGTCATACATGCAGCTTTGTCAAATGTCAAGTATGTCATATGGTCAAGTATCCTCTAGTGTTGATTTTGGATTCTATTTATGTCCCATTGGTTTGTCTATTTTTACACTAGGACTATGATGCATTTTACCAAATGTAGCCAATAATGTGCTTTCTGCAGCACTGCTTCTTTGTAAGACCATTACAGTTATTGTTGGTTCTTTGCATTTGCAAATAAAGTTTCAACCTAACTTGGCAATTTCCACAAAAAATACTTGGTGAAATTTTTATTGAATATGCACTGAATCTATAAAGTAGCTTGAGGGGAGTCAGCATCTTTATGGTATTGTATTTCAGTTCATGGACATGGCATATACCTCCATTTAGTTTCTCAAATACATTTTGTAGTTTCTTGTATACTGGTTTTGCATATCTTAGACTTTTTCCTAAGTATACTTGATTTTAATTGTATTATTATTATCTTTTTTTTGCGGCACCGGGGATTGAATTTATAACCTCATGCTTGCCAGGCAGGCATTTAGGCCACTCAGCTAGATCCCTGACCCTTGTCTTTTTGAGACAAGGTCTCACTATGCCATTCAGGCTGGCCTTGAGCTCACTTTGTAGCCCAGGTTGGTCTCGTACTCACAGAGATCCTCCAGTCTCAGCCTTCTGAGTGCTGGGATTACAGGCGTGAGACACTACGCCCGGCCTCTTAATTGTATTATTAAGTTTTAGTTTTACTTCATTTGTTGCTGAAATATAGAAATGCAATTAAGCTTTCTACATTGCCTTTGTACCAATCACCTTGCTGAATTCATTTGTTATGCTAATAGATTTCCTGTAGATTATTTTTTGGACTTTCTGTGCCTACAATCATTTTATTTGTAAGTAATAACAATTTTATTTCTCACTATTTGTAATTCTGACAGTTTTTGTTTATTTTCCTTGCCTTATTGTACTCTCAGACACCTCTGATATAGAGTTGGATAGAAGTAGTGAGCCATCATTTTTGCTTTGTTCTTGATTTGAGGGAAAAGTTTTCAGTATTTCACAATTAGGGACAATGCTTATTCTTGTGTTTGTTTTTCTCCTAAGCTACTTCATCAGTTTAAATTCCCTCCCAGTTCTACTCTAAGATATTTTTCCTTGAAATTGATGAGTGTTGAATTTTATCAGATAACATTTTATGCACTTATTTCGATGCTTATACGAGTATCTTAGTGTGGTGAATTACACTGACTGATTTTTTGGACACTAAGTCAAACTTGCACTGCTAGAATAAGTCTGGATTGTATCTGTTTTCTTATACTTGTTATTAGTTCCTAGATATGATTTGTTAATGCTTTATTTAATGGTTTTGCACTGTATCATTAGAGAGATTGACCTAGAGGTTTTCTTCTCTTTCATTGAGGTTAGCTGGTCTCAAATGATGAGTGGGGAAGTATTTGCTCTTGTGCTGTCTCTGGGTAACTTTGTACAGGATTAGTGTCATTTTCCTTTCAAGTGATTTCAAGACTTTCATCATTGAAGGTTTTGAATGTGGAGCTTTATTTGGGGAAAGAAATTTCACTTTCAATTTCTTTAATATATGCAAGTATTAAAAGTCATATTACCTATTGCATCTTTTTTTTTTTTTTTTTTTTTTTTTTGCGGCACCAGGGATTGAACTCACAACCTTGTGCTTGCCAGGCAGGCGCTTAGGCTGCTGAGCTAGATCCCCAGCCCTACCTATTGCATCTTGTGTTACTTTTGGTAAGTTATGCTTTCTAGAAGTTTTCTGATATTTTTAATACTTTGAAATTTATTTGTATAACATTTTTCATAATGTCTGTTTTCTTCATAGTAACTTTTGCATTCTTTCTTTATTTCCTGATTTACCAATAATTTATCCATTTTAGTAGTTTTTCCCAAACAGTTTTTGTTATGTTTCTTCACAGTATGTTTGCTTTTCTATGTCATGAATGTTTGTTTTTTATTAATTCCTCCCTTTTACTTTATTTTGGCTTGATTTTCTATTTTCACAAATTTTCTAAATGGGCATTCAAAATCATGTTTTTAGCACTTTTTCTTTTCTAATATAGGCATTTAAAACTTTAAATGTCCCTCTTGTGGGTTTATTTATATCCCACACATTTGATATGTCCTACTCTTACGGTTAGTCAGTTAAAAATGTTTTCTGAACTATGTTTTGATTTCTTCATTTATTCATGGACTGTTTGGAAGTGTACTGTTTACTCTATATTAAGTACTACTAACTACTCTATTAAGTATATTATTACTGATTATCCCAGTTTTTTCTTTCTTGGTTCTATGCTGGTTAGAAAATGCATTCTATATAGCTTCACTGCCCTGAAATTTTCACAGATTCATTTTATGACTCAAGTCGATTTTTTAAAACTATTCAAAGTGCCCTTAGAAGTACTAACATGTGATGCTTGAGTGTGATGTTCTATATGTGTTACTATGCCAACAATTTCGTAAGTGGGCACACAAGAATATGTGGTAGTCATCACTTCTGAGAAGACTATTTGCTGGTCTTTTCCAGCATCTTAGGACTCTCCATTCCTTGGTGTATGGACACTTACGCCTTCAATGCCTTCTGCCTTCACAGTGGTTCTGATGCCCTTCTCCCCTTGGACCCTTGTGATTACACTGGGCCAACCTAGAACAATACAAAAAACTCTTTATTAGAGGCTTAGCAACATTAATTCCATCTGCATCCTTAATTCTTCTTTGCACGTGACTTGGTCTCATCACAGGTTCTGGGGATTAGGACCTAGACATCTTTAGGTATTAGAGGAGGGTGCCTAACACAGGTGAGACAAAAAAAGTAGAAACTTTGTGTTGGGGAAATAAAGTCACAGTTATTTTCCTCATGATAAGCTTGAAGCATAGCCTATTTCTTTGGTGACCACCAATTATGGATTTACCAGGTCAATCTGTGTTTCACATATCCTTTTTCCATTCAGTTTAGTTTGTGTGTCCTGGTTTTGATGCTGCAAAACCCACTTACATAAGAGAAGGAACATCACCAAAGCTAATTGTAAGTGACTTCTCCCTGAGTTTCTGACTGGGTTCCCCTTTCCTTAAATTAAAGTTTCCCCACCGAAGTAGACAACATCATCATTGTGTTGCGAGTCCTAAGAGACTACAGTCATGTTTGCGAGACTGAGGACCACGCCTTCTGACATGTCTTCTATTTCTTTGCTCTCTTCAGGAAATGCACAGAGGTTTCAAAGAAGGACTTTGTTGGTGGTCAGTGACTCTTGGCAGTGAATAATAGTGGCCATGATTAGTGGTGAGATGGGGACCATGCCAAATGTTTTACATATAAGCTCTACTCTGGAGTGGAAGCTCCTGGACACAGATGTCTGTTTTGTCTTGTCTTGTCTTGTCTTGTCTTGTCTTGTCTTTTCTTTTCTTTTCTTTTCTTTTCTTTTCTTTTCTTTCCTTTCCTTTCCTTTCCTTTCCTTTCCTTTCCTTTCCTTTCCTTTTCTCTTTTCTTTACTTTTCTTTTCTTTTCTTTTACCTTCTTTGCTTTTCTCTTTTTTTTTTCTTGCCCTCACTGTGCAAGTGCTTGGCTCAGAGTAGCTGTTCAATAAATATTAGTAGCATGAATGATTGCATTCACTTCTCACAAGTTCTTGAGATGCTATGCTTTCTCTATTTTACTGCTCAGAAATAAGCTCAGAGGAGTCAAATGAATAGGTATGTAAACCCAGGTCTGACTCTGGAGTCCAAGTTCCTAGCTTCTATGCTCATTTGTTTCCTATGTAGTGTAGTCAGCATGGCAGACACATACTCCAAAGAAGGTCCAGCTAGGAGAATATGGGAGTCAGGGTGGGAAGCTTAAGTCAATAAGAACTGATAAAAAAGAAATGCGGTCAACCACCTGGACTTGTTGCTGGGGTCATTAGCAAGTCTTCCAAGTTTCCATGGGGGAGGATGCTATAGTTTGGATCTTAAATGTTCCTCAAATGCTCATGTGTTAGAGACTTGGCTCTTAGTTGACGGTACCACTGGGAGGTGGTGAATACTTGTGGAGGTGGGGCCTAGTGAGAGAAAGTAGGTCATTGGGAGTGTCCCTTGAAAAGAGTAGGAGGACCCAGCCCCTTTCTGTCTATCTCTCTCCTTCTCAGCCACCATAAGAAGAGCAGCCTTGGTCTCCCTTGTGCTCTTCATCATGATGCTGTGCTACTACACAAGTCTCCAAATAATGGAGCCAAGTGATCATGGACTGGCACATCTGAAACCATGAGCCAAATACATCTTCCCTCTCTAAGTTGATTTTCTTAGGTATTTTGTCACAGTGATGGAAACCTGAGTAACACAGAGGACAAAGTGCACTTTAACTTTAAAAGTGTAGAAAACAACTCTATCAAGGTGACTATGATTATTAATATTTTACGTGTCAACTTGGTTAGATCATGGCACATAGTTTTTGATCAAAGTCTAGTTTAGATGTGGCTGAGAATGTATTTTTAGATCTGATTGACAGTTAAATCAGTAGACTTTGAATAGAGGACATTATTCTGTAATGTGAGTGAGCCTCAATCAGTTGAAGGCCTTAGAGAAAAGGACTAATGTGTCCCAAGGAGGAAGGCATTCTACCTCTAGATAACCTGTAGACCTGAAGAGCGACTCTTCTCTGATCTGAATCTCTAGCCTGCAGCCCTGCCCTGCAGATTTCACACTTGCAGCCCCTGTAATTATGTAAGCCAATTCCTTACATAATCTCTCTCTGTCTCTCTCTCTGTCTCTTTCTTTCTCCTCTATTTATACATTCAAACTTTTGGTTCTGTTTCTCTACAGAATGTTGACTAATACAGTGATCAGGGTGTAGCCTCAAGAAAACATACCTAGAAAGAAAACTAACCATTTACCAATTGTGTTGATTAGTCTGACGTCTCATTCTTATCTAAATTAAAGGGTGGGGTCTTCTAGGATTGTACCCAGGAAGACTGGAAGACCTTCTGTGTGTCTATCTATGCGTATAGAGATTAGGGTTCCAATCCTACCTCTCCAGAATAATGTTCTCCCCGATAACTGGCAAGCCACCAGGTCACCTGGAGTTCATGAAAGCATCTCCCCAAATCCTCATGCTCTGTCCTGATTCTTGGTACTTCAGTTTGGTTTCCTGAAAGTGCTTCCAAGCTTAACAAACAGTCCACAGTGCCTAAATAAAAATATTCCGTGACATCTAGAGCTTAATGATTGATAGCACACAGGCAGGTGGCATTTCCTAGGCCCTGCATACTCTTTAGAGCATTTGGCATATGTCAGTTTACATTCACACCTCTAAGGCAGGTACTATAATTATCCCCTATTTAGCAGATGAAAGTGAGACCCAGGAAGGGTAAGTGACTTGGTCACAGTCATACAGCTGGCAAAGTCAGCCCCACAGTTTGAATCCAAGTCTGTCTGGCTCCAGGGTGCCAAAGCATAAGTCGTATTTCCACTCAGGCCATGGGGGCACACTTACATTTGTAGTAATTTTATCTTGTGGAATACAAATATGATATCTATCTATTTTTTTAGCTTCGCTTTGCTTCTTTATATAAAATATCGGCAAGCTGCAAAGAAAGAAAAAGATCAAAAAATAATTTAAAAAAATAAGATACAGGGTTGAGGGCAACAAAAAGCAAAACAATTGCTGAGGTAAGTTCATACCCTGAGGTAGTTTCCTTCACACACAGCATTGCCTGATACCCACCAGCCACATGTCTTGGTTGTCTCGTCATTGCTGTCATTGCTGTGGCATCAGAAGGAGAGCACATCATATCTATTTTAAGGCGAAGGGTCACAGTGACTCATTAGACCAATATAGCTGTTTGAAAGGGGCCTTTTTACATAATAAATTAATACAATTGATCCATTATTTTAGTCTTATTATTAAGTGACCATCGTCCATGGTGCCTGAATAAAAATATTCCATGGCATCTAAATAAAAGGAAATCAATTTTTTGTATCTCGAGTTTCTATTTTCAACATTGACCCCCTCAGAGCATTGGCTAGGACTCACGGTGGAGAGCTGAAATCTCTAACTAGCCTAGCAGAGAGGTCTTAGGAGTTTACTCAATTGTTGTTAAGGTTCTTTGTGGAAGTTTCAACATCTCTCAATCCCCACCTCCTATTTATTGATTCTCCTGGGAGTGGAAGCTTCGCCCCTAGGACTAAAGAAAGCAAAGGGACAGAACGCTGGCTCTGCCACAACTGAGAAGGCTGCCAAAGCAGTGAAAGGAGCTGCCCAGTACAAATGGACTTCGCCATGATCCATATCCCAAATGGATGTTTCGCATTTGCCTCTTTTCCAACTTCATCGAGTTTTGAAATGGAGCCTGCATGCATCTGATGGGCAGATCCTAGGGGCAATGAAATCTGAGAAAAGCAACTTTTACCTTTCTGACTGGGAGCTGGAGTGGATACCAATAGAGACGGTCCATTGTACTTACTGCTAGCCATTGCTTGATCCACTCAGCATCTACCTGCACCATTCATCCATGTTCGCATCTCTCACCAACAGTAGTAACATAGTCCCCCAACAGAATGCATGCGTCACTAACGAACACAGTCATCCTCTCCTCGAAAGGGGAGACCCCACCTCCTCTTCTGACTGCCTTCAGCAACTGGTGAGGAAAGTTCTCCTGCAGTTCACTCCCAATCCCACATTAATTTCCTGAAAAATAAATATTGAAGTGTATAGTTAATAGTCAACAATATTCTCCACGTAAGATAACGAAGGAAAGACTAATGAAAATAAGGAGACGTGGTTAGTATGCATTAATACATATATATTTCTTCTATTGAGCCTATGGTTTTTGTTGTCGGTTTTTGGTTTTGATTTTGGGTTTTTGCTTTCAATCACAACCTCAGTTTGTTCAGTCTTCCCCTATGCATGTAATGGAAACTTCTATGCATGAAGATTTTTAGCCCCAATGAGGTCTGTACAACATCGTGGCAAAGGTCTTTAAGAATAATAATGATAGGTGCTATCCTATTGCTTGTATTCTGGCTGTAGTGGTTGCTGCTTCAAAGCAAGTACTTTCTCCCTTGGAATATCAGTTCCTTCTCACAAGTGTTTGCCACTCAGTGCTGTGAGTCTTCCATAGGCATTATATCCCCGACTGAGGCTGGCTGCTTCTGAATGGTGGGAAACATGGTAAGACCAATGGATGCCATGAGTAGACTGTGGAATTCCTTGGTCAGAGTCCATGCTGACTTGAGTAACAGATGACAAAATATGATTTAAAAGTTAATTCTGTCTTTGGAAGAAGTCGAGGAAGACTGGGGAAACAAATCCATATCTGAGAAGTATCTCCTGTGGTAAGGGGTGACCCTCCCTCTTTATGATGAGACAGGTCTAGTGTTATCAACCTGCTTCCAAGTGACTCACTGCTCCTCCCTGGAGTGGGTGACTGGGGAAAGAGCCAAATGGTATTCACTGATCAGGCCACTCCACCTACCTCTGCTGGGTCCCTACTGGTGAGTATCACATGAGACAGGAGTTCATCATGCTCTGGGCCCCTTCTGACAGATCTGTCTACAAATCTCTTTTCCTGTCAGGAATTTTCTTGCTTTGCGTTAAATATTTGACTTAGCTATTTGACTAGACATTTGGCTACCGTTACAAATCAATGCAAGTCAATTCATCCAGCCATTTTTCCTTCCAGATAAAGTGGACAGTCACATATACCACTCAGAATTCAGCCCTTGAGATGATTTCTCTTCCCTGCTGTGCTTCACTTCCAGGTGAGAATGTTATGCTACTGTGGTCCTCCTCTGGTTAGCGTTCACATGTCATGTAGAACTATCTGCAGACTGATGCCAAATTACTTTTTTTCCTCAGTCATCTGATTCTAGGGACTCTCAGAAGAGGGTATAAATATAGGTTGAAAGAAAGGTAGTGATATGACAAGAACAGATGTCTTGGGAGCAGAAGCCACCTATGCAAATGAATTAATTATACTTCTAGGATTTGCTGGACCCAGTTTATAGATTTTATTGTCACTGATGGTGCAGTACTTTGGGGCATGCAAGACTGATGGCTTGGTAAGCCACGGTAATAGGCACACAATGTGCAGCTCAAGTTTTGCACGCATTCAGACTCTAAAAAGGCAGAAAGCCGAAAGCTGCCCCTCAAGGAGACAAACATGGGCTTATTCCAAATCCCTGGGATTGTACTGCTTTCCTCAATCAGATCTTGCTTCAGGCTCCATCCTGAAGTCTGTTCCATCATTTTAAAGTACTGAGTCACAAGGCTGAAGTGACAAAGCTACTTGCACTGGCTTGCACTGGCTTGCACTGCAGCCAGCTCAATACATAACGTGGATCAATGCAAACAAGTTTGGAGTTATCTCTAGAAAGATATTCATCAAGATAGTCATTTTCTTTATAAATGATGGGAGTGCAAGGTACAGAATGTGTCTAATTTCAAAGGGGATATTATATCATACTCCAGAACACTGTACCACACTCCAGAAACTTTAAACCATCATGCTCCGACATTTTTATTGTGATTATCTCCCACTTTCTGGTGCACGTATATCACATCGAGGTATCTAGATTATTGCTCTTTCTTGCTTACCAGTTCTATCAGTACAAAACAATGTAGCAGATCAGCAGGGAAATGTTTTGTAGAACAAACAGGACGGAGGCATAGAACTGACATGATCTTGGGAAACACAGTGAAAGTCTACTGCTGTCACTGCCAGGTAAAGTAAAAATGTTTTTGGTATTCTTGAATTAGTCTCAGAGAGGAAAAGGTGTTTTCTAGAGCAGTGGATGTATATAGTGATTTGCTCCAGTGATTGATCTATGTCTGGAGCTCCTGTAATTGGAGTCACTGTTTGGTTACATATGCAGTGGTCCACTGTTTTTCTCTAAGACATCTGTCTTTTGTACAGATCAAGGGGGAGCCAGAATGGGTTATGATAAGAATCCTCACTCCTGCATCTTTCAAATCTTGGATGACAGCCTTAATCTTTGAAATGCCTCCTGGATGATAGATTGTCTTTGGTTAATTATTTTAGTAGGGACAAGGTAGCTCCATAGGCTTCCAGTTACATCTTTGAGCTATCATAAGCATCACTCCATTGGTGAGGGAGACAATGTAGTAGCCCCCTCATATGTCCATGCTGGACATACGGTTCAGGAACTGAGACAGTAGCCACAGATGACTTTAAGAATGCATTGAGTCCACAGTGGCATGCAATTGATCCAAATTATTTACTTCATGACTTTAGTAAGGTCCCACTCTGGAAAATGGCAGCAGTGTTGTAGACCTCCAGACATTCATATTAGTATAGAGCCAGGAGCCAGTGATGGGATAGTTAACTCCATAATGACAAAAAGTCCTTTCAAGAAGACTGAAGGAAAGTTTCACATCGTGGTGCTGGTACAGCATCTTCCTTAAAGGTCTGCCTTCTCCTCACCTGTGTCATTGGACTGACTGTGGGAATGGGTGAGAGGTCGTGGATCTGCAGTAGTGAGGTGAGCCCCAAGTACCAGCCTGCACCCTTCCACTCATCAGGCAGACGGGCTTTGTTGGTTTGCTTATTTTGTGTGTCTGGTTTGGTTTGCAGGTACATGAATCAAAGAGGACCTACAAGGGTTGTCTAGAACTATTAGTTCCAGCGGTCTCAGGCTCTCCTGAGACCCTTTGTCATCTGCTCCCCACTGAAATCACAGGGCCCATTGCAGGTCCACGGTGAAAAAATACTGCAGGAGCACCACAGGATGTGATGTGCCTGTCACCAACATATTTCTCAGTACCTCTGGGCCATCTTGGGGACATAGGAGCTGCACAAGCAGGTCATACTCACCACATCCACTCCAGTGGTCCTACCTCGCCAAGCATGTGCTCATTTCTATCAAATACAATTTTGTAAAAGGCTGTTTGTCTGGACTGATCTCCTACACAAGGTCCAATGGGCCAAACCAATATAAGGGGTTAATCAGAGCATCTAAGCTTTGATTAGTTGGTTCATTCATGAACCAGTTAGCTAAGCTGCAACCAAATGACTGGTGGCATGACTCTGGTGTCCCAATTCAGTTCTATGTCTCGCTTCAGCTTTCCTGTAAACACCGTCTGATCATAGTGTTGCCCAGAGTTCTCAGAACTTGCTCTGGCTCTGGCTACTGCCTGATTCTCAAATTGTTTTTGCTTGGTTTTGTTCCATTTGTTCAAATAAACCCTACTAAATTTAATTTGTCTGAGAACTGCACTTGTTTTACAACATATCTACCAATAGCTGGCAGCTTCAGTTAATTTCTTGTAAATTGGCTGGGGTTTGTCAGCTGCCTAGGTTCAGCCACCTGAATGAGCAAAGAATCATCCCCAGCTATTCAGAACTCTAAACTCACAAATAAATGCACCATTTTGATAAATTTGACCTCCAAAATGGCTCCTGGAAAGGTCTCCAGGGCCTGCAGGGATTTCAGATGGACCGGACCTGACCGAATCCTTGGCGGAAGTTGATTGACTATGGGTCCCCCTCACCCCCACTTCATAGACTTCCTGAGGAAACAGTTTCACCTGTAATTTATTTCTATCTTCATTTAAAAAAAAATAAACCCAGACTCAAGTTCATTATTTCCATTTATAAGTACTGAACATCACCCAGTACCTCATTCACCCAGACTGAAAATTCCTGAGACCAAAGTTATTCTGATTTGCATGTTTATTTGAATCACCTGAATTTTTTTCTAATTACATTTTCTTTTTCTAAAAATTTTTTTCTTTTTATTTTAAAGAGACAAAAATAAAACACAACAAAATAAAACAGAGCAAAGCAGATCAGAACAGAACAATGCAAGCAATACAGGACTTCAAAACAAGACAACAGGAAATCAACAGTGGTTACTATAGTGTCTCTTGTTTTCTTTGAAATAGTTGTTCATACCTTCACACACAATAAATTCAAACAAGACAAAATAGTATAAAACCAATCAGAACAAAAGAATGAAAGCTTTACAGGCCTTCAAAACCAGACAATAGGGAATCAACAGTGGCTACCATAATGTCTCTTATTTTCCTCAAAATAACTGTCCATACC
>RJWT010048406.1:0-11161 GCA_004365215.1 Cuniculus paca | reverse complement strand
CCTCAGTTCCTAATGAGGCCAAGGATCGTTTTGTGTTTTATTCACCTTTACTGTTCCTTTTTCATAAAATCCTTTTTAATATTTTTGACATTTTTCTCAATAGTGTCTCAAAATGCACACATAGTTTATTTTGCTAATTGAATATGTTGCATACATTTGAATTGATGATTTGTCTTTCCATTTTATAGTGCTTATGAATGAATTTTTAATTTTAGCGTAGACATTGCTTTGTGTTTTACTTAAAAATTTCTTGCCTGTCCTGAGTTCAGAAAGATAATGTTTCAGATTTTCTTCTAAAACTTTTGTTGTTGTGCCTTTCATATATAAGTTCAGTAATTAGTTTTTGCATATGATAAGTAGGATTTATTCTTTTTTTATACAGAAAACCAGTCATTTTAGTTCTCCAAATGTAGAACTAGTTCTCCAGAACTAAAAGAAAAAAAATTTCCCAAAAACTATGACAAAATACCAAAAATACCTGTCAAATATCAAAATTCCATATATATGTGGTTGTATTTCTTGTTTCCCTCTGTTCCATTGATCACTTTATCTAATTTGTATCAAGAATACATAGTAACTTGCATCAAGTTATATAGTCTTATAATAAAACTTAATATCAAGAATAGCAGGATTGCCTTCTATCTCTTATTTCATGATATTTTGACTCTTCTTAACTCTATGATTTTACATATGGAAATTTTGGAATCAACATTCCAAATTTCATAAAATTCTCCTAAGAGTTTGAGTCAAAATTTGATTGCATATATTTGGAAAGAATAGTATCTTTACTGTATTAAATCATTGTATCTATTATGATCCTGAATTACCTCATTTAGCTTTTTTTTAAATGTTTCTTAATCAACTTTTATAATTCTCTCCATACAGGACTTGCACACATTTTACTGCATTTACTAATAAGTGCTTTATAGATTCCTAACTTGTAAAAACTGTGGTGGAATAAATACTTGTTGCTGTAAGCTCCATTTTGGGAGGTGGGTAATTTATTATATAGAAATAGGCATTACAAATAGGAAAAAGAAAAGCAAAACAACATCTTTAGAGACATTTTGAAACATCAGAACTTCAAGTATTGTCTTCAATAAGAAGTTAACCCCCTCCTGTTAATCAATTTTGTAGGCAACAAAAGTTCATTTGGCTGCAAAAGATGATCAACAAAATACTAGGAAATGCTAAGCTATGATTCTTCAAGAAAACACATCTACTAATTTATAATTAAATCAATAAGCATTTATAAGAAACTGACAGTTTGTGCAGTCATGTTTTAGATGACTGAGTGAAAGCAACATAATTAAAAGATAGTCCCTGCCATTTATTGAACTAGAGCCTATGGATACATAAACACTCACTGAGATTATGCAAGGCAGGGTTTGAAGCCATTTTCATCCTTCAGACCATCTGGATACCTTGCTCAGAAACTCCAAATGGACAGCACAGCTTCTAAAATTCAGTTATCCTACTTCTAGAAATTAGTTTATATAATAGGAGGAGCTGCAATTAAATACTCACATCTGTCAGTATCTGTGTAAGATGGTGACATGAGCATAGATTGCAGGGGAATCTAATTTCCAACTTTTCTCTAAAATAACCATGCAAACACACATAGGAGAACATCTGCCACTGTCATTAATTAATAAACTAATATTTATTGAGCACCTACTGTGCACTAGGAACTGTGTTACACACAGCATAACAAGGGCAGATGAAGTAGGCATGGTCCTTAACCACAGCGAGTTCATTCTGTAATGGAAGATGCACAGATCAGTTCCAACCATATATCTTGACACAGCTGTAAGGGAAAAGCATAACTTAAGCTATGACCAAAAAGAATTGAATTGAGAGCATCGCTATGGCTGGCAGCACCCTCCCCAGTGGCCTTCAAATGAAGACTTTGACCCTAAAAGAACAGAAGAGTGGAACTAGCGTGTTGGGAAGATGAAGACAGAAGGCTGCAGAGGAGAACGTATGGGTCTGCAGCCAATCCTGAGCTAGGCTTTCATTTGTAGTGCAGCAGGAAGACTGCAAAAATGTAAGCGGCGCATTGCCTGGCCTGATTTCGGCCATTAGTAGGGAAGCGGTGGGGAGGAACAGCAGTGGACAGGGCAGCTGGCTTCCGGATTCCCTCCCTAGCTTCCCGTGGGTCTGCGCTTTAACATTTTGTCCTTACTCCTATCGAGTTCCACTTTTTATTCTTTTCTTTCCCTTCTGAAAGAATTCACGGAACTTATCTTCCAATGTGCTACTTTAATTTTCTAAAGTACCCAATTCCCTGACTCTATTATAGTTTCCAATTTTGCAATTGCACTTTTTATCTTAACATAGATTTTTCAAGTCCCAAGATTACATTCTTTTTAGGTCTGTTTTAACTTTCATGGCTTGCAAAATACGCGTTATCTTTTAAAAAACAATTTTAACTTTTTCTTTATTTACAAAATACAAGAAAGACATTTGTATTTGAAAAACACAAAGCACAGATAAGCAAAAGAAAGAAAATAAAAATCTAGCTTTAATTGCACACTGCAAAGATATTCCATGCATGCATGTGGTGCTTAGTTCTGCGCACTTGTACTGTCTTATTTCCCCTAAAATACATCACAAAAGGCTTGCAGTATGAATGCCATGTCCGTCATCGTTGAAAGCTTAATAACGTTTGTGAGGACAAGCAGTCATTCTAGGAGACATCTTTTTCTATCTACTGCTGAAATGTTGCTGTTTTCCAGAGTTTTTTTCTGGCTTTTTTTTTTTAATTCTTTTAAGTAATTTCAATAATACATAAACATAGCATAGTCTAGCTGATACAAAAGTAGCTATTACTCAGGTTTAATAATTGTTGAACATATTGTTGTATTTGCTTTTAAAGTTATACCACTTCAAACTTTGAGGAAAAATTTTAAAAATTGACACATAATAATTCACAAGACTATCTCAAAATTAAAAAAGAAAATATAATGAAGCTAATGAAAACAAAGGGGGAAACACCATAGTAAGCTCATAAAAAGAAAAACTTCAAACACAAAGAATGATTTCCACTGATAATATAGATATAAAAACTTTTATACCTGATAAGCAATATTTATTGATATTTCTATTAAAACATTTTCTCTACCAAAGAAATTCAGAGGTATCATTTACTAACTGATAACTGCATTAAAATTTATAAATCAATCGTAATAAAAAGACAAGGAAATGTCAAGAAGACTTTCGAGAGTTTTCCATGGCTGTTAAGGTAAAACATGAAGTTCTTTCAGCCTCAGGACTCTGTACGATCTTCCCCTAAACAAATTCATTCCTGAGCTTCTCCACCATGCAGGTTGTATTCCAATGAGCCAGACAGCTCTGACCTGGGAAGCTCCCCACTGCTGGACCATAGCCTGCTGCTGTGACCCTAGCTGTGACCCTTCAAGGCAGTGTCTCCAGTGGGCTTCTCTTGGGTCCCACACAAGGATCCATTGTCCCATTCTAAGTCTCATAGCACATTTTATTTTTTCTCTGTGGCATTCCTCAAAGTTTCTAAATATTCAGTCTGTAGTTTACCCATTATGTGTTGTAAGCTCTGAGGATGGTGACTGTATTATTTATAGTTTTTAAATCAATGACTACCATAGCATCTGACACATACTACACACTCAGTAAGTTATTTGTTGTTGAAAGATGGCAAGCATATGTTTACTATATATTTTCATGATTTATTTATCATCCTTATACCAGTACCTTAGGATTTCTATTGTAGCATTTTTCATATGTATTTATAGCTGATAGAGTAAACACCTCCCACTAGTCCTTTTTAAAAATTCTCTTGACGACTGTCATATTAAGAACCAACTTGTCCAGTTCCAAAGACAAGCAAACAGAAAGGACAGTTGGGATTCTGATCATAATTGTATCGTGTATGTCTATATGCATCTGGGACAGAGTAACATTTGCACTGTATTGTTTCCTGTCATAGCCAACCAGAATGTATTTTCCTGTGCAGCGGTAACCCCCTGGGCATATGTACAACATTTCGATGGCTGACAAGTTTTAGGGGCTTTTGTTATTCTCATTGTAGAAGATAGAGAGAGGGAGTGAAGTAACATTCTTTTCCAGGACAAGGCACAGACATCCCAAGGAGTGGGGGTAGGGGGTGATGGACCTTGTCTCAGGAGAGTGCTACCTTCTTCCCATTCTGTGCTGGGAGTCATTTCCTTTTGTCCTGTCCTTGTGAACTCCTGTGTCTTACATGATCTTGCCATCACTCACACACCAAAGCATTCATGCATTACAGGGAACACATTCAGGCCAGGCCTCTGATGTGCTACATACACCCCCAGGTAGAGGAAAACTGGTTTGCTTTGCCACCTGAAGTCATATCTCCAGAGGGCTGCAATGGTGCTGCAGTCTGGAAGCAGTGCATTTTCTTAATAATGGAGATTCTGTAACTCAATTAGCCGAGAAGAAAAGCAGTAAAGGAAAGGCAGATGTCTGGCAGTTCTAAGCATTCTGCCTTAGGATGCCTCCAGTAATGAGTAGAGGAGGGAGCAGTTTGACAGTTTTCTACTTCTTTGAATCTACTGCTCACTTTATTTTAATACTACAATCCAAATATTTAATAATATCACAACTTGAAACTCCATTTATCCTTGCCCAATGTCCTTCAGAAAAACTGCATGCCATAGAGGAATCTTACGTTACCCACCAGTTGGTTTCCATTAGCCAACAATAGTTTATAGTCAAAATTGTCTCTGAAAATCCTTCAAATTACTCTGAAGTATAGTATACAGTTGCAACACCTTACATTAAGTTCAAGTCATTTTTTCCTACAGTATTGAAGCAGGCCGTTGTTCCTTTTCCACATTTTTGTTAGTGCGTATTGGTCATATAGATTAATGGGTTTCATTTTAATATCAGATTGATGTTTCTTAAATTGAACAACCAGTGAAAGGGGTTGGCATGTATTTGGGAGTTCTATTGATATATATATATATATATATATATATATATATATATATTTCAGTGTGGAATATATATAACATATACTACATTGAATTAAATATAATTCAATTTGTATGTGGTAAACAGATGTATCATATGGTTCTGCTATATTTTTATGTATAACCTATTTTCTTATTAAATTTATTCCCAAGTATGTTACAGTTTCTGTAGCCATAATAAAAACATTTTATTTATTTATTTATTTTTTTGCAGCACCGTGGTTTGAACTCACAACCTTGCACTTGCTGGGCAGGCGCTTAGACCACTGAGCTAGATCCCCAGCCCTGGTGTTTTTGAGACAGGGTCTCACTATGCCATTCAGGCTGGCCTTGAGCTCACTTTGTAGCCCAGGCTGGTCTTGAACTCACAACGATCCGCCTGTCTCAGCCTCCCGAGTGCTGGGATTACAGGCGTGAGCCACTACGCCCGGCTAAAATGTTTTATTTTTTATTTGAAGTTTTCCTAGTTATAGTTAGCAGATGGGAATGCTTATTCATTCTCAAGTAGTTTTTGGTACTCCTATAGTTTAAGAAATTCTGTTAGCTTTCTTAATAGCTTTAAGATTGATACTCTGCTGTTTTTTTAGATACACAATTATATAGTGATATCAGCAGTCAATAATAGCCCTTCTTCTATTCCAATATTTATGCTGCTCTTTTTTATTTTCTTATATTGTGACATTTGCTTGAATCTTTAGAATGTTAAAGTACAATGATAATAATCATATTGTTTGTTCATCTAATGGAAAATATCTTAATCATTTTCCCACTGTTATAATTATTACCCTTGCTTCCTGCTATCTTGCATCCAAATTATCTTTATCATGTTCAAGAAGTTCTCTTCTGTGCCCTATAATACACATAAATTCAATGTTTCTTTGGAATCATAAATGATCACTTTTTGTTTAAGAAACCTACACAACGACTGCTAGATAGTGTATACCAAGAGTTGAAAAAGTATATTGCTTAAGTTTATTTGCCATGTTCCCAAGGTTTCAGAAGATATACTCATATTATTTTTAATAATAGGGAGTTATTTTAGGTATACTCAAGAATACAAAGTAGCACCGACCTTAGGTTGGGACAGACAGCTCCTATCATGAGGACCTGGAAATAATGTTTAGAATTTCTCAGAGTATGGACTAATCTTAATTTCTTTCACATTCTTGGATGTTTCTACTTCTTAAAAGAAGATATGATGGGAGAGGTTTCCATCACTGAGTACTTAGCAGAATTTTATTACAGCCGAGTCAGTGTTGATTGACCTCTCTCATATGAGCTTATAAGCTCATAATGGTTTTGTTTATGATTAATACTCAAATCCCTAATCCAATCCATTTTAAGCATATCCAACTTACGTTTTTCTTAGATATAGTGATTTATAAAAGTTCAGGCAACTTTTTAAAGAGATAAAGAGCAAATTTGGGTCTTCATGAAGTAAGCATTCCGCCCACTGTGTTAGGTCGGATGACAGATACTCTGTAGGTACTCAAAATAAGAAGTTAACGAACTGGACATTTTTTTAAAGAAAACTTTTTTTTTTTTAGCAATTTGTTGCGAATGTGCAACAAATAATAGTTTTCATAGTTACTTAATTGTATGATGGTGTGTTAAGTGTTTTAAAATCACATTTTTGAAGTTGGTTTCTTTTTATTACTACATATTTCAATGCATAATAATTACACTCACCTCAGGGAATTGGCATTCAAACATATCACATCTTAAACACTTTGAAAATGTTACTACACGAAACTAACACGGACATTTATCATGTGGACTAGATTCCCATACATTAAATGATTTTTGGGACATTTAAGTCACAAAAATAACACTTTCGGATTTAGTTGAAATGTATAGTGTTCCGTCCTTTGTTGCATTTATTTATTTACTTATCATTACCAGGAATCAAACTCGGGACCTTCTGCTTGCCAGTTTTGTTGCATTTAAACACATGGGGGATTTAGCTCAGTGGTATAAGCGCCTGCCTGGCATGCGTGATCAAAATATACAGTTGATGTTTTAATAAAAAAATTTTTACAGTAAATGACATATTGCCATTAATCACTCTCAAAACAGTCCTCTTCACTTCGAACACCCGTATTTCACCATTCTTGTAACTTTCTGGAGGAGTTATGAAAATCCTCTTTCATGAGTGTCTTTTCATGGCTGCCTTGAAGTCTTGACTTGATTCAAAACATGTATGACATTTCTTTCGAATAGAAGCATTATGATGGGTCCTCATCCACCTTACTCACCGAATTTGGCGCCACGTGACTTCAGGCTCTTTTCCAAAGACAAAGCAAATGGAAAGTAAATGTTTTGAATAAGCTGAGGACATCAGGTCAATCTGCACAGCACAATGGGCTTGCAGAACTGCTTCTGAAAGTGGCAAAAACAGTAAGTGTGTCGAAAGTGAGCAGGAGAATTTTAAGGGGATTAATGACAAGGTACCTTTCACAATAATATTTTTAATTATATATTCACTACAGGTTGTGATTGCACTGCATATGTATATAAAACTAGCACACTGAGATATTTAAAAAATATACCTCAGTTTCTATGTCTGTGCCATTTTTGTTACCAGTTATATATTTATCTTCTCTGTATGTTTTTTGAAATGCTATTTAAAGTAACAGAAATGCAATGATATGTATAATATTAATCAAACAACCAAATATTTAGTCTCCATAGTAAATTAATTTTTATGCTTATAGCAATATAAATATTCTTTTAGTATTTATAATTATATTCTATGTGTAAAGATTTCTTACCCACAATCTTGTTCTTTTAAACTATTTGAATGATTTGCTCATTGATTTCAATAATGTCATAGTTATTTTTCTCTTGTTGTTGAGACAAAATACCCAACACCCAAAGTTAGAGAAGGTAAGGTTTATTTAGCTCACAGTTTGTGGAAGTTTCATAATCAGCTGGTTCCAAGGCAGGGTGGCATGGCTAGGGGCAACAGTTCAAGGTGGCAGAAGACAGCAAAAGCAACAAGAGCAAAGGATTGGAGGAGCAAAGCAAGCCTGTTTTCCTTCCTTATATTATATGCAGACCACTGGTCCTCTGGTGGGTGTACCACTCACACCATCTCCATGCCCTCCTCTTGCACAGGCTCAGGATGTTCACAAAATGAGGACCCTGATCCCCTGATAAGTCACTTAGGTAAACTTCTAAAATTAAGTTGACATAATGTATCAACCATTACCAATAGCAAGGAAAGACAACCATAACACAGTAAATTTCCAGTCTCTAATATTTACTCTCACCCTTAAATCCATCACACAGGAAAATGAGTTTTACTATCCCCTAGTCTTAATCAGTAAGGACTACTAGATGACCTGAAAATGTGACTTGAATCATGAAAACATCATAACCTCAGCATTAAGAAAAACAGAAAACTGCAAAACTAGGGAGATCCTGAGCTTTCCTGCCTTGAAAAATTGCTATTAATTGCAATCCAAGACCAATCTCATACTCTGGTCTTTTAAACCAACACACATCACTACTTCACTAACCCCTAATATTTTTCTAAGTTGGAACTAGTGACATGGTGTGTTCTTATATCATTAATGACTGGTTCATTGGTTATACAGACTTTGTTCGTTTTACTATCATGGTCATGAGTCAGGGGTCTATATTTGTGATTAGGAAGTAGTGTCTGCAGAACTGAGTGTCAGCTCTATCAGTTCACTGATCTGAACTTCACTGAGGTTATGAACTTACACAAAACTGAGTTTGAAGAATGCGAGTACTTGGTATTCACCTTAGTTAACAAGTCCCTCTCAATGACATAGCTTATTCTATTTCTGCCATCTAATATTTCCTTCTTCCTTTAACATTGAGTGCATTGAACCAAAACTATTCACTAATATTCATTAAAATCTGTAGACTTTCTTATGTAAGACTTTCCTTGAATTCCCTTGGTGAATATGTATATACCTGAAATACTGCCTTCATCTTACAGTTGGTAGCATTATTAGTATCTTTATAATGTTATTCATTCATTTTTTTTCTCCCATTACTATTTACTACATGTCCATTGAGGCAAGGCAAGGCAAAACTTTGGTAAAACCATTTTTCTCTCAAAGGACGACTTGGGTATATTGCTTAAGGTTTAAAGTTTAAAGAAAAATTCAGAATAAAATTGTAACACATGCCATATCCTTCACTTATAAATCTAGTTTTGATGTTAAAATAGATTTGTTGATAGTCACTAGTAGTAGATGTTACATGATCAATGATTCTAGATATTAGACAACAGATAGCATACAGCAGTCATTCTCGAGAGAAGGGAAATAAAAGATGTGAGACATACGATTGTCTCAGCTAATGTCCCAGAAAGTGTACCTGGGTCATGGTGAAGGAAGAGGATGCTAGACAGAGGCTAAGGGTCTCCATTTGTTGAGGGATCATTGCTGATAGTCTAGAGAGGTGCAGAATTCTCAGAACAAAGAAGTAGAAAGAAGAGAGTATACACAGAAAGAGTTGTGGAACTGCAAAGAACCCTCTCAAGTCTTCAGCTGCATGCTAATCAACTCATGTGCCTAAAGAAACCACCCAAGGTTGGAGAAAACTGCCACAAAGGATTAAAAACTCAAACCAACACAGGAATTTAAATTGTAACACTGTCATTTTCTGGTCATGTGATCTAAGCATTGTTTTCTGAACTTTAGTTCAACAAAATGGTTATACAACACTACTGACATCAGAAAGGTTTGATGGAGGGTAGGGGAAAGAAATAAAGGAAGGGGATGATAAAAGAATTAAGATGTGTTATGTACATGTATTCCACAGAGAATATAATTATTATGTACTGCAAACATACACAAATAAAAAACTACAAAAATAAACACACTGGGAAGTAAGATCACAATATGCTTAAATTTAAGCAGCGGCTACTAAAAAACAGAAAAAATATGGGATGTTACTATTAAAGCCCCATTAAGAGAAATGGATAGGGGCTTTAGATCTATGACCAGTTGAATAAATACCAATGTCAATGTGTGGGAAATTTTTCTTAAAATTTATTCAATGTGATATTTATAAATGTGAGTTTGATTTATTTCACTTATGAGTATGGTCTCAACTTGCATCGATTTACCTATAAAAGCCTCAAGATTATCCCTTTTTTATAGCTGAGTAATATTTCATTGTATAAAAATACCACATCTTTTTTACCTATTCTATGGTTGAGGGGCATTTGGGTTGTTCCCAATATTTAGCTATTACAAATTTTGCTGCTATAAATATGGGTGCACATATATCATTGTAGCATAACATTTTCAATTTTTCTGGGAAAATAACCAGAAAAGAAATAGCTGGATTAAATGAGACTTCCAGTCTTAGTTTTTTGAGGAATCTCCACACTGATTTCCACAGTGGTTGCACCAGTCTACACTCCCACCAACAGTGGAGAAGTATTCCTTTTTCCACACAGCCCCACCAACATTTGTTATCAGTTGATTTCTTCATGGCAGCCATTCTTTCTGGAGTGAGATGGAATCTCAATGTTATTTTAATTTGCATTTCTTGAATGAGCAATGATGTCAAACTTTTTTTTCTTCATGTATTTTTTTTGCCATTTGTATTTCTTCATCTGAGAAGTGCGTGTTCATCTCAGATGCCCATTTTTGGATTGGGTCTTGAATTTTGGGGGGTCTGATGTTTTTCAATTCTTTATATGTTCTAGATATAAGTCCTTTGTCTGAGGGACAGCTGGTAAAATTCTTTCCCATTCTGTGGGTTTTCTTTCCACGCTTTTGGTGGTTTCTTTTGAAGTGCAAAATGTTTTTAATAAGATGAAGTCCCAGTTGTTGATTCTTTGAAGTACTTCCCATGTGGTTTGCATTTTGTTCATGAACTCTTTACCTACCCCTATATCTTCAAGATTTTTACCTACTTTGTCTTCCAGGAGATTTATTGTTTATATTTTAATATTTAGATCTTTGATTCATTTTGACTTTAGTTTAGCACATGGTGATAGACATGGGTCTAGTTTCAGTCTTTGGCATATGGAAAGCCAATTTTTCCAGCACCATTTATTAAAGAGGCTGTCTCTCTTTCAGTGAACATTTCAGGCCCTTTGTCAAAGATAAGGTGGCTGAGTGTCTTTGTAGTTGTGTCTGCATCTTCTAATCTATTCTATTGATCCTCAGGTCTGTTTTTTT
>RJWT010048405.1:0-11155 GCA_004365215.1 Cuniculus paca | reverse complement strand
AAGTTAAAATGTTTTTAAATGCACACAGTAAAATACATAACATTAAAAAGAAACAGATTTCTAAAATTTGTGCAATAATATATGCTTCCTTATTAACAAATACCTTTTTTTTTTTTTTTTTTTGAGACAGGGTCTCACTATGTAGCTCAGGCTGACCTGGAACTCATGGGAGTCCTCTTGCCTCACCCTCCCAAGTACTGAGGTGACAGGTGTGCTCCACCTCACCCAGCTTAAATCACATTCAATGCTGAATCTAATTACCACCACAGTTTTTAAACTTAGTAATAAATGTAACCATCAATAGGCAGTGATTATAAAACAATATGGAGCAGTTGGTTTCTGTTGGAGATAGTCATGAGTACAAATAATACTGTGATGGTTTGTTGCTACATTCACATTTGAAAACTGCTAAATTTTTTAATTTGTAAAGATAAATAAGTAATTTTAATTATTCAGCACAATACCTGGAAATCTTATGTGCTCAAGTTAGGCATATGTTAGTCTACAGTTAAAAGAGTTTTTTCAAATAATAGAGTTGACCTATATATTTTTGTAGCCCATCTTGTACTCAGACTCAATATTGGGGTAATTTTTGTCTAAAAAAGGAAGTGGCCACTGTTAATCTATTATCATGATTTGAAATTCATGTTGTCCTCATTGTTCTGATTAATTTCATTTTATTCTGATTTGTTTGATTTTATTATACTTGATGGCGTGGACAGCTATTTTAAAGACAACAATATATAATTGCAGCCATCGAGGAGGTCCAGTTATCTTGTTTAGAAACCCTGTACTGCTTTCATTGTTTTGTTTTGATTGATTTTCCTGTATCCTGTGTTGTTTGTAGTATGTCTGAAGGTGTAGGCAACTATCCTGAAGATAACAAACATTATGGTAACCACTGCTGTTCTACTAGTATCTCGAACTTCTATATTGCTTACAATTGTTCTGCCTTGTTTGGTTTTGTTTTGCTTTTACTGTTTTATTTTGTTGTGTATTGTTTGATTTTACTCATCCCTGATGGTATGTGAAGGTATTGCAGATAACAAGAGGCATTATGGTAGCCATTATCGATTTATTTTTACCCTGTTTAGAAGTCATGTACCATGTTCATTGTTCTGTAGTGACTGACTCTATTCTGTTTTGTTTTGTTTGGTTGTGTTTTTTGTTTTTTTTTTTTTTCAAAATAAAAAAGGATATTTTTTAAGTTTGGCATTAACTGAGTATAATATCAAATTTTATGTTTAGCATTAACTAGATAGCTCTTTGAACCTCCAGATGCTAACAAAAATGGTTTGATGTTGCAGGAATACAAGCGCAAGTTAGCCAGAGTTTCCCTGGTGCGCAAAGAACTCAGGTCCCGGATCCAGAGTCTGCCAGATTTATCTCGATTGCCCAATGTCACTGGCAGCCACATGCATCTGCCCTTTGCAGGGGACATCTACAGTGAAGATTGATGACCATTCTTTTTCCAGGGCCCAGGACTTTGCAAGAGATGGAGACAAGTTAGGTGGATAGTCCTGTATGTAGGGTTATTTTTGTATACTGTTGAGAGAGTGTTGCTAACAAAAGAAACAAGTAATTTATAAAATTGTTTAAAATGTTGGTTTGTTTACTATTTTATTAGTAAGTTAACATGACTTAGTTTAAACAAAGTGATGATCTGTGTATTAATAAGCTCACAAATAGTGATTATTTTCAAAAGATCTTTTTGTAAATTTTTTTGATCCAAGGCCTTGTGAAAAATTCCATGTTTCTATTTCTTCACATATTTTCAATTGTTTTTCTTTATTTTCAGTATCTAATCACTGTATACTATCTAATTACTAAATAGGAACTAATCAGGAGTTGGTTGAGACTTTATTATGGTACAGTTAGGACTTGATTATAGAAGAAACTAAATGTTCCAACTTAATCTCCACCTTTCTCCCCAACCTAAATACTAGTTCTGTGCCTCTCCATACCTTCGTTCTCTCGAGGACAGAAATTTAACACTAAACATGGGCACCAACTGAAGGGTCAGAGCAGAGCATAAAGAACTTTACCCCAGTTAGCAGTCCATCCCAACTGCCAATGTAGAGTAAAAAGATGTTAAATAGGAACTCCCTTGATGACACTGTTTAGAATTATTTGAGTACATTAATATGAAAAAGCTTTGGAAATACTATAAATTTTGACACTCTACCAAGAGAATAACTTTGGTTCTGGGACTGATTTATACTTAACAAATCAGTCTTTTAACATAATTGATCCCTTTAATTAAAAAACATTCATGTATGGAATTAAAGGAGACCTAAAAGAATGATAGTTTTATTATCCCTTCAACCATATAACTTAAAAAAAATAGTATTTTTTAGCTCTAATAGCTCTAGAGAATACAGTATTCACTACTGTTTAGTAAAGTAGCTTGGAACATTTTTTTATGTTTCTGTAGGATTTTCGAATGATTGTATATTTGAAAATTAAGCAGTTCTTCACTACAGGGTAGATGTGGTAAATTTTATATTTGTATATTTACAGATGTAAATACAAAACAAATGTACTTTTACCTTTTATTTCTAACCTTGTGTGTTAGTGCAGTTGCATGCTTTCCAGCTTTCCTTTTAAGTCATATTGTTAAGCTGTGAATTTGTCTTTAATAATAACTTAGGATAAATATTTTTCTCATTCATTACTTTACATATTAAACATTTCTCATTGTAAGCAGATTCAAATTAGATAATAAAACATCTTTTAAATCCCACAAGCCAGTTATATTTCACTACTCTGAATGACTTTTTTTTTTGTTGTTCAGTATTAAGAGATGATTCAAATAAGTTTACATGAGAAGGAAAAGTCATACATTTATTAATAGTCAGTAGTTATAGAAACAGTTCTCTTACTAATGTGACCTGTCTCCAAAACAAAGATACATGTAGTAGTCCTGAACCATGTATGTCTTATATTCCAAAGTGTTTCAGGCAACTTTTGGGAGTTAGGATACGTTTTCTCACACAAACAGCAGTAGTTGGGTTCCCTATGCACACTACCACTGAAAGCTCACATGGGAACCTAATCCACTTAACTATAGATGTGTTTAATTTACAGTATGGTTGATAAATTATTGTAGCCCTTGACCAATATTTGCAACATCACTCTAAGGAGATTGTGTGTGGCAGCCAAACTCACATGGGGTTGTCTGCCTGTACTGTGTACCTCTGTCTCTAGGTGTAGGAATTAGAAGAAATGATTCAGCAGAGGGAAGGGGGAGTAACAATTAGAAAACCTGCTTATATCTATTGTGAAATTATACTGTTTTTGTTGTTGCTAATGTGAAAGCAAAAACTTGTATGTTAACTTATTTTCCGTATCTTCACCTTATTTATGATCTGCTAAAGTGGTGATTTATCCATTCAATATCTATATACATATATATATTTTCCATTTAAAACTAATTTATAAACTATGTACTTGTGGGAAGATTTGAAATCTTTTAGAAGTTTGTTGGAATATTTTCACCGTTAAAGACAGACTTCTGACTTAGATACTGATTTTAATGCCAGTATCTGCTCTAAATATTTATGATAAAATGCATTATTTTTTTAAAGAGCTTGATGAGATTTGTGATAAATAATAGTACTCAAGAATCTAAATCCCACTCCTTGATCTGTCCTCCACAAACTTCAGTTGGGTAGCTCCCTAACTGAACATAAACAATATAGTCTGCTTTAGAAGTCATGATCTCAGCCTTATGATAGTTAGCTTAGTAAGCCTTAGCAGTAAATAGTCTTCCTTCCTAGAGGGAAGACTAAATTTTCACAGTAAATGGGGTTAGTTAGGTTGCGGGAACTATAATACCAAATTCTTAATCATGAGCATTTTCTTCACTGTGTACCTGAGGCAAATCATGCAGCCGAATGTGGTTTGACCCAGCCCCTCAAGAGAAAAGCATGTCACTATATTTGCATGAGGGGTACTATGCTTTGAATGGATTCCACCACTCTTCTCCATAAACAGTACATACAGATTGCTGTCCAGAGTGGCGATTTGAACCGATTCTCTGGTGCTCCCTCTATCCTTGCATCACTATAGTAAGTAAAAGAACCATAGTGAGGAACTGGGAGTCTGAGAAAATTGAGTTGTGCTCAATACCAACCTCCCTATGAGGAAAACCATTCCAGATGCAGCTATTTTGGTACCTTTTCCACATGCACTCTGAATCAGGGCTTTTCTATTAGAAATCCTTGGGAATCAGCAAAAGCTGGAATGACCCAGTCACCTTGATTTGCAAAATTGAAAAGAACAAACCTAGGTTTTTAGTTTTTACTGTACAGGAGCAACTCATCTCTTCACAGTAGAGTTATTGAACTGGTCCTGACATCTATTTAGAAAAATTTCAAAAGTAAATTTTAGGGAAAGTTAAAAGATTCTTTCTGAATTTTCCATTCTAAAAATTTATATAATGTGGAATAACAAGTTACTAAACTGCTTTGTATTCTATTAAGAAATAGCTCCTCAAGATGTAGTCGTGTTTCATAATTGTTGCACTATATCAGAGCTTTTTAAAGTGTACACCCAGTTCTTCTCCATATAGAAAGGGAACATTGTGTTACTTAATGAATTTATTTATAGAGCACATTTGTTGACAACTCTTAATTCCAGCCATCCAAACTGTTCTGAGGTGGCAATAGCACATGGGAAGAGGAACTCTTCCTGTTTGTTTATCTTTTTTTGTTTGGCTGTATCTGATGACAGTATAAATGTTCTTAATAAAGTTTTATGTTCTTTTTGAAGCTTCCTTGTGTAGGTTATTTCTGTGACTGACTCATTGAATTTGGGTGTAAAGGGGAAAGGTTAATGGACTGGGAGGGAAGCAAAGTACTGGTAATACTCACCTATATTATGGCAGAGAAAAGCTGGAGTATCAGAATCATATGGAGGGTTTATTAAACCATAGACGACTAGGCCCTACTCACAGAGCTTCTAATTCAGTAAATCTGAGGAAAGGGTTGATAGTTTACTTTTCTAATGACTTAATGCTACCAAGCTTAGGGATCACATATTGACAGCTACTGCTGTAGATCAACTTTAAAGTCTGTGACTTGTTTCAATTTAAAATACAGCATATTTATGATAGCCCAGGTTACTTACTTCAAGGCTAGCCTGATGATACCCTGTCTCAAAAAGTTCAAGTCTAAAGTTTCTTCTGAGATTTAAGGCAAACTCTTAGCTGCGAGCTGAGAAAGTTAAACTGTTCCAACAAACGATGGCACAAGATGGACGTTTCCATTCAAAAAGTTACAAGGAGGGGAATAGAAAGGAATGGGAACAAAGCATGAGCAAAATCCAGCAGGGCACACACTAAGTCCTGTAGTTCCATGTCCACCATCTAAGGCAGTCTGACAAGATGTGAAATCCAAAGGGCTTGGGTGGCTCTGACCCTATGGTCCTTTGGGTGGTTGTAGCTCCCATGGCTTCTCCCTTGTGTGGCTTTGCTTACTCCTTGCAACTGTCCTCAGATGATCCACATTCCTGGCTTCTGCAACCTTCTGGGGTCTCCTCTGTACCTTCAGCTTCACAGAGCTTCACAGACTGCCCTCAAGAGCACACTGCCTGGTGTCCAGGACCTTCTGAAATCTGGGCGGAAGCATTCCTGATCCCACAGGTCTTACATTTTGCATGCAGCTAAAACAAGCACCATGTAGATGATGCCAGGGTTTGCTCCCTACTGGAGCAATAGCCAGGCTTGCTTCTCTTGGCTGTAGAATATGAGTGCCTGGATTGCTGAGTGCTGTGAACCCAATCCCAAGAAACAAATTCTCTAGTTTTTCTGCTCTAGGTCTCTCCTCAAACCAAAGCCTTTCACCTTTGCAATTTTGAGACTACAAACACTGGAGTCCTGCTAGTTCTTGTGATATCCTCAGGTCGTCTTTTCTATTGTTCTCTTCTGGAATACTTGGCTTTTTATTGTCTTTTCAGTAACCATTTTCTCCTCTGCTCCACCTTTCCAGGCTACAACTTTACACTAGAGTAAGCTTTCTGGCTAAACTCAAAACCTTTTAAGTCATCCTGCTGGACTCTTTGCTCTTGATTCTCAACATAGACTGGTAAAGGCCCCCAACAGTAGCAATACCACCACCTCAGCATTAGACTGTCAGAAAATTTCTTTGCCAGATTAATTAGTTCACTGCCTTTAGTCTCTGGACAAAAGCAAAATGCAGGCAAGTTTTCTGCCAAT
Organism: Cuniculus paca; assembly: GCA_004365215.1. NCBI lineage: Eukaryota > Metazoa > Chordata > Mammalia > Rodentia > Cuniculidae > Cuniculus > Cuniculus paca. Next base: position 4,938 of record RJWT010048405.1, on the reverse strand, counting down.
GTATACCACACATGATCTGGAGTCCAACAGCCAATGCAGTCCTTTCAAACAGAAACCTAGTCTTTCCTGTAGCATTTCTATCAGCATTCTGATCTGAGTTCTGACCAGAAGCTTCCATCAAGCACAGTTTAAGGCATTCCAGGGCTTTTTTTTTTTTTTGCAGCACTGGGGATTGAACTCGACCTCACACTTGCCTGGCAGGTGCTTAGGCCACTGAGCTAGATCCCTCGCCCTTGTCTTTTTGAGACAGGGTCTCACTATGCCGTTCAGGCTGGCCTTGAGCTCACTTTGTAGCCGAGGCTGGTCTCGAACTCGCAATGATCCTCCTGTCTCAGCCACCATTCCCAGCTTTCCAGGGCTTCTTCAGACAACATCTCCAAACCTTTCCACACTTCCTCAAGCCAGTTCCAAAGGCTGGAACCACGTGGTCAAGTACAGTCACAGCAATGGCCCCACGCCTGGTACCAAAATGTTACTTTTTTGTTGTTGAGACAAAATTCAAGGAGGAAAGGTTTATTTCAGCTTGGTTTGTAGAGGTTTCAGCTCATAATCTGCTGGCTCTAAGGCAGTGTGGCATGGCAGAGGGACATTGGAGAGGAGAGACAGTCCATGGCAAAGCAGGACAGGCAGAAGTCAGCAAAGCAGCGAAGTAGTAGCAGCAACCAAGCTTACCTTTATACTTCATCCAGGCTACCTGCCCTTTGGGTGTTGCCACCCACACTCAGAGTGTGGCACCCTTAATCCAGCATCAGATACCCTAGATGCAGCCACCTCTGGAATTCCCCACCTATGCCTGCATGAGGCTTTGGGGAAACATCTATATGCAAAGTGCAACAGTAGTGCATAAGTGATTTCAAATGGACAGCTTCAAAGGAGCCAGGGATTTATCTTAGTGGTGTGAGATCCTGCCTGCCATGTGCAAAGTCATGAGTTCAATCCCTGGTACCAAATGGACAGCTTCACTTGTTGCCTGGAACTTGCTGCAACACAGGCCTTCTTGGTGGACCTTAAATTTATTTTTGTGTTGCTGGGGATCAAACCCACTTGTTAGGCAAGTGCTCTACCAGTGAGTTATATCCTTGGCCCTGGTCTTTGAATTTAAATCAAAATTGGGTAGATTTGAACTAGATATGGTAGTTCATGCCTATAATCCCTGCACTTAGGAGACTGAAGCAAGAGGATCACAAATTTGTATTAATTTGGGCAATTTAGCAAGATCCTATCTCAAAAAAAAAATGGCTGGGATGTAGCTCAGTGTATAGACAGACCTTGGGTTCCATCCCCTGTGCTGAGTTGGGCTGGGGTGGGCACCTTGGGGAATAGCAGAAATCAGGAAATCTGTAAAGTAATGTTTGCTAGAGTTATTTGATAAGACTTTGGTGCATTTTCAAGGATGTATAGAGAAACAACTTTCTGATTCTTCTAGAAAGGTAGAGAGATGTCTTCTGACTAGTTCTTCTGGTACTCTGGCATCTTGTCACTTTATCTGAATTCAAGTGCCAATTCCTATCCACTTCCTCTGCAATAGTAGGTTTTATACAGTGGAACTTACCAGAGATTCTGTTTATTTTATTTTGAGATTGTGTTTCTGATTTGGGATAATACAGAAACCTGTGGCAACACTCCCACTCCCACTCCCACCATCACCACTAACACACACACACACACACACACACACACACACACACACACACACCAGATACCCGTGATCAAATTCAGGATCCTGTGTGCACTAAGCAAGTGCTCTACCACTGAGCTGTATAGCTTCAGCAGAAGCCCACGTTTTAAATCAACTGCCCAGATGATTCTAACTGAGGTAATCAACAGACTGCACTTTGAGAACAATGACCTACAAAGCATAGTTGATAATATGATAATGGCAGCTTCCATCAAAAGGAGTATTTAGTGTGCACCAGATGCTCTTCTAGACACTATACATACTTTGTGATAGACATTCTGATTATTCCAGTTTTACACATGGGAAACTAAATTCTGCATAATCCTAAACAAGTCAAATGGTGAAACAGATTCAAATCCAGCTCTGAGTCTGGCTCCAAGCCTGTACAGTGTAAGACTCACTTTGTCGTACTTACGAATCTGACTTACAGATGTTCTCCCAAAATGGAACTCGTTTGTAAGTCAGAGACTTACTGTGCTCCTTAACTGTCAGCCACTCAGATTGATATGTTGTGTAGCATCTCCACTATCACCAAGTCCACATTTTAAAAAAAAATTTTTTTTTTGAGACAGGGTCTTGCTAGTCAGGTTGGCCTTGAACTCCTGATGTAGCCCAGGCTGTCCTTGAACTTGCTGCAATCTTCCTATCTCAGACTCCCAAGAGCTGGGATTACAGGGATGTGCCACCACACATGGCTCGAGTCCACATTTTCTGTAACATGTCTTAGATATTTTTTTTTCTCTCTGCTGAGACAAAATACCCGATACCCAAAATTAAAGAATTAAGGTTTATTTAGCTCACAGTTTGTAGGGGTTTCAGTTCATAGTTGGCTGGCTCCAGGGCAGAGTGGCGTGGCAGAGGAGAAACAGCTCATGGCAAAGCAGCAAGTGATAAGCAAGGACACTAGCCCTCTTTCTGTCCCTTATATTTTATCCAGGGTACCCTTCTTTAGGGTGGGTAGCACTCCCATCCAGGATAGGGTACCGATAATTCTATCGAGAACTATGCCAAACCAATCAGTGGACTAATTTAGTAATCATACACCCTTAATCCTAGCATCACACATAGTAGGTCCAGCTGCCTCTGAAAAAGCACTGTCTGTGACCACCTGAGGCTTTGGGAATACATCTAGACACAAGCCATGACAACATATCAGGTTACAATGAAATTAACACACAAGTTTGCAAATTAGAAAGCAACATAGCTAATAGCACATACATATGGTAAATTTTAACCATTTTTACTGAATTCTGGCAATTAACTATGACATTCCTATTTAACCATCACTACCATCCATCTCTAAGAACTTGTCAGCTGAAACTATATCCATTAAATTACTCCTTACCCTCCCTCGCCCCTGGCAATAACCACTATCTGTATGAATTTTACTTTCCTAGGTACCTCAGATAAGTGGAATTATAAAATATTTATCCTTCAGACTTATTCCACTTAGCATGTCTTCAAGTTTCATATGTGGCATGTAGCAGAGCTTTTCTTTCTTGTTAATGCCAAATAATAATCCTATATACCATATTTTGTTTGTTGATGGACATTTGAGTTGCTTCCACCTTCTTGAATTTGTGAATAATGTTGCAATGAATATGGGTGTTCAACCATATCTGCTCAAATCCCTGCTTTCACTTCTGATGTTTTTTTCCAAAGTACTTATTTGTATTGACACCAAAAAAAAAAATCAGTTCTATTGATGGAGAGTACATCTAAGGCATTTGATAAGTCTTTTGAGGCATACAGACATTATTCAATTGCATGTCTGGTCTCAAAAAGTTCACAATCTAGTGGGAATGGAAGTGTTAACTTTTAGAATTGAGTAAAGCTTACTCTTAAATTAGCATATTTCTTCTAAACCAGTGTTTTTGTTTGTTTGTTTTGTTTTGTTTTTTTCTTCTTTTTACTTTTAACACCATTAGCATTAGATTCAGTTGGGAACTTGTTAGAAATACAAATTTTTGGGCCCCAAACCTACTGCTTCAGAAAATCTGAGGTTGAGAACATGTATTTTTAATTTTTTTTTAGCAAGCTCTTGAGGTAATTAAGATGAACGCTGTTCCAGGCATTCAACATTACAACAGATTTCTTGTCATATATAGGGACTCTTTGGAGGACTTGTCCAACAAAAGCAATTGTAATGACATGTATTTCTTCCTGTAAGCTAAGAATGCTTTTCACCTGCCTTATTTCAATTATTTGATTCCCACTTTCCAGTCAGGCAAATTTCTCTGTATTTTCTTATTTCATTTATTTGCCTACTGCATTTATTGTAATTGTGAGGATGACTGAGTAAAGAACAAAAAGAAATGCAATTTGGGTTCTGACCATCATGTGTCTATAGTCTTTGATGTAATTACACCACCATAATTAATTCGTAATTACAAAAATCTATGTAATTTTATTTTCAACTTTTTGGATAATAAAAAATGGATTTATTTTTTCAATTTTTTTTCAAATGCATTTTATTTCATGTAAAAAACGAAGAAAAAAACACTATAAATTTCAAAACACGTCAATTGGGGGCAACAATAGTACATACACTGCCCATTGTCATCCTCAAATCATTACCCATAGCACAAGACATCTGTTTACAACTGTCCAAACAATACCAGTACAAATCTTTCTCTTCATTGAACTTAGAGAAATCAGTAGTATGACTCTCTTAACTATTTTTATATACATACACATATACATATGTTGTTACTTTCAGCTTCTCACACTAGTGAGACAATATGATGGGAAGCCACATTTTTCATGTCTTTTGTATCAGGGTTCACTAGAGGAACAGAATATATACATCCCATGTAAGGATTTACAAAGGAGGCTTACAATGGCCACCTGGAGAGCGGAGAGTCAGGGGTGGAAGAATGCAAAGAGGCTCTGGAGAACTGCAGGATCCATTCAAAAGTCCAAAACCTGTAGCTCATTGAAGTCTTGTGCAGTCCATATGGATAGAAGCTGAAGGGTCTTCACTGGAAGGCTGAAGAGTGCAGTGGAAGACTGAAGAAATAAGATAAATGTCCAAAGGCAATGAAGAAGATTGGAGCTCCTCCAAAGAAGCAGAAAGAAAGTCAACTTCCTTCCTTCCTTTTTTATTCATCTAGACTACAAATCTATTGGTTGGTGCCACCAACATCAAGGGTGGTTCTGCCCTCTTCAGTAAGTCAGTCATTCAGGCAACATCCAGGGTAGGCCTGTCCTCTTCAGTAACTCAGTCATTCAGACACACCCAGAACTCTGCTCCACTAATC
>RJWT010048404.1:0-11154 GCA_004365215.1 Cuniculus paca | reverse complement strand
GGATTAAATACATCAGTAACTCAGTACAGGGCATCATGCTCTCTAAAAAGCATCATGGCTTCCAAGTATGTGGTCACCTTAACAAGTTTGGAAACCACTGTTGAGGAAAATACAGGCAAACAAGCTAACTGAAAAAAAATTATTCCAGTACAGTTCAGTAATACTGTAAGTGGTTAAAACTTTAATGTTGGTATTTTATGTTTTTGCATCTTTGTTAGCTTACTCTTTGTCAAATTCATATATGTATATATGAAATGTTTGTATATGAATTTGGTGAAGCATCATATATTCTATGGTTTATAAAAAATTAAATTTAAAAGCTATTGTGGTTTGGTATTGTAGTTGCTTCCTCTTATTTTCTTTATGTAGACAGAAAGATAACATTGTTAGAAAGTTAAGCCTTATTGTGATAATCATATATTAGCTCACTTAAATTTTTATTCTTATGGCACAAATAATGACTAAAATAGAGTTTGGGATTCTATTGAAAGACCTTGAGTTCATTTGCTTTCTACTTTTGTTTGCTTATTGGCTTTGTTTTTCAAAATATTATCAATCACAGTTTTTACTAAAATCTTACATAAGTATGTCCGCTTATTCCATAAGTAGCTAGAAATACTTTAATTCTTGTGTTCAATTTGCAGTTTTTGAATTAAAAAAAAAAAAGAAAAGAGCAAACTTGGAAATCTTTTTGGCTATTTTGTAGATGTAGGTATTCTGTATTTTTAGGAAAAATGTTACTTTGTTTATAAAAAAATCTTAAATATTTATTTAGCAGGGTGTGGTACCTCATGCCTGTAATCCCAGCACTTGGTAAGCTAAGGCAGGAGGATCACTACAAATTTGAGGCCAGCCTGGAGTACATAGTGAATTCAAGGACAGCCTAAACTACAGAACAAGACCCTTTCTCAAAAAAAAAAAATTTAAGTATGCTTATGTTACTGCATAATCTTGACAAATCTCTAAAGAATTAGTGTTATGAGAAAAGATGGAAATTACCAGATTATATTCATATAAAATATTTGTCTTCAGCTTATACATTTGGTTCTAATAGAAATATCAGATTTATGATTTAAGTATTTCTCTCACTAAGAAATATAGAAAATTTCCTTCAATTCTGATATTATTAGAATATTCCCTAAATTATCGTGATCTTTTTGAATGTCAAATAACTATCTTGTGTTCTTTATTTTTATTTTTTTGGTAGCTATCACTAGACCTAAAATACATCCAGTTTGTGAATCCACAAAACTACTTTGTTAAGAATCTTCAACAACCAAAATTTAGATACATGGATACCAAACTAAGATTTTCCCTATTTAAAATTTAGTTCACTCTCCTTAAAAGAAATGTAAAAGCAGTAAGTAGTTCTCATTATCCTAGACACAAAAGTGCTGTGGTCTATCACCAGAAATTTGTATGTTGAGCCCTAGTCTTCAAGGTCATAATGAATGGTCCCACTGGTGGTGATGAGGTCATGAGGGTACCCTTGTAAAGAGGCCCAAAGATCTAGCTACCCATTTCCATCATGTAGAGACAACAGAGGAAAGGCACCATCTCTGAACCACAGAATGAGCCCCACCAGACACTAAATCTACAAGAGCCTCCATCCTGGACTCAGTCTCCAGTGCAGTGAGAACTAAGTGTCTTGTGTATAAGCCACCTACTTTATGATATTTTTTGTTAGAGCAGTCCAAACAGACAAGGAGTGACAGTCAAAAAGCACTGGGAGCAACTTCCCATCCTTTCTCTCCTTCCCTTAGTTGTTGAGTCCTGGGGAACATGGGTGGTAATGGGGGGGCGGGGACTGGGGATTAGAAGTGATTATTAACTTCTGGTATGGAACTATCTTGATGTTTTAATAACCAGTGCGATTATGTGCATATCCCCATGGAATGTGGACCCTGGGTTGGTGGATTTCGCTTTATGTACCAAACATGCAATATGTAGGTAGAAAACTCCAGTCCTCTACCATCCATTTAATTGCTAGGATTATGAAAAAGCCCATGCAGTACATAGATAGTATTTTGCTAAGATGTGAAAATTAAGGAAAAAATGCAAGTGAAAAGCCCACTTCAAGATAGGGCTGATTCAAAAACTCCCATAAAACTCTCTAAGATGCCACTTCGTCAGATCATGATACCTTAATTTTAAAAAGCAAAATTCAGGGAAATGGATTAATGATTACAGCTGGTTTGTTATATCAGTAAAGGTGATTGATTCCTAAGCTTTCTTTTCAGTGATTTCAAAAGACCTGTTACCTGTATATATTGAATCGAAGGTACAGCAGGCTATTTTATATATCACTGGGAGAAAGCCCTGTAATCACAACATGATACTTTAATACCACTTAAGAGTTTTACACTTAAGAAAGAGCTCTGTTAGGCTTCAGTTTATCATATATTGCTCTTATACATACATTAAAAATGAAACTTTGTCAATGACTAGAATTGTTCAATCATGTTTATGCCTTAAGAGTGGGAGTTTTAAAACTACCACATTAATTCTTTGGATACATTTCCCTCCAATAGGTGGAGACTAATTAATTTCCTTCCTGTTGAGTATGGACTGTACTTAATGACTTGCTTCTAATGAATAAAGTGGATGTGACAGTGTGGGATTCCAGAGATTCAGGCATACAGTCACTGTGGCTTCCAACTTCAGTGTTCTCTTAGATCTGTCACTTCAGGGGATGCTGGACACTGTGTCATAACATTTCAAGAAGCCCCCGTGGTGAGGAATTGGCACCTCCAGACAGCAGCTACCTAAAGTGAGCTTGCGGTGGACCTTCTGCCCCAGGCCAGTCTTTGGATGACTGCAGCTTCATGAGTGACCTTGATTCAGAGCACCCAACTATTGTGCTACCTTAGGACTACGCATTAATTGGTTTCAGGAGGTACAGTGACAACCAATAACAAGTACAGGGACAAATTTGATGAATTTCAAAGCAGCAGAGTGCTAAAGTATGACTGTAAACACTTTATAGATTCTTGACCAACAGAAACTGAGCTAATGTTCCTTGAAGCTGCTATATTTTAAAGGTAATTTGTTATGCAAAAATAGACAACTCGTATACCATGAGTCATCAAGTTCAACCCAGTAGCATCTTCTGTGACATTAAAAGCATTGATGATGCAACATTTCCTATTTTGTTTTATTTTAAAGAGGATAAAACCTAGGAAAACAAAACAATAAAACCAATCAGAACAAACCAGAGTAAGTGATACAGGACTTTACAACATTACGAAATCAACAATAGTTACCATAATGCCTTTTGTTGACTTCAAAATAGTGATGCAGCATCTCTTAAAAGGGTGTTCCTCTTTTATCTCCTGGATTTTTTCCTCCCTTGTCAATATTCATCCACAAATTATGCTGGAGATGAGATAACAATAACAACTACAACTACTGTCCTCCCAGTTTGAAAGATACCAAATCAGAGAACGGGAAAGAGGGAAATGTGCATCATAGAATCAATGCAATATGTTTTAACCACATTTATTATTTCCTTTCTGCTTCCATCAACTCCCTTTCTTCTATAAGACCTTGATCTTGTCTCTTTCATGACAAAAGTAATGTTTTGAGGTTATCGTATTTGCATCTTCCACTTTACCTGGTTAGTAAAAGTCTTGGCTGGTGGTGGGAGAGGAATTGCTGGTGTGTCCACTGTAATATTTCCCAGCCCAGCAGTCCTGCCATGTCCAGGGAGCAGTGAGTGTCCTCTTCATCCAAACCTGAAATCGCTACTGGTCCTTAAGGACTTTTGGTGGTGGAATTGGGGGCACTAATGAGAACATAGCAATCCTTGGGGAGTTGAAATTTTCCAAAATCATGTGATATTCTGTATCCTGGAATAATTTATTCCCAGTGTATTAGGAATAGAAATATATACTTAAAGAGAAAACTAAGAATGCAAACAATGCTCAGTGCTTAATGAGGAAACCTTAACAGTGTCACAGTGGGTACATAGCCAAAGTGAGTATAAAAGAAAAAAAGATACCTGACAACCACACTGATCTCCTTCAACCCTCTCCATTCAATAGGTATCACATGGAAAAGGATTTTGTAAACTGTTGAGCACTAGCAAATATAAGGCTTAATTATACCCATGTGTTGCCTCCATGCTGGGCAAATCATCATTTACCTACCTGTGCCTGACTCTAAATCCTTTCTCTTCATTTCTGATCTCAAGGAAAGATGTCACAAACAGAAATAGAACCAATGATAATATGATTTAGGAGATAATTCTGAAATAATTGTACTTAAACCCCTTATAATTTGACTCTTTTTTGAATTGTTTAAATGAATTTATTTAATCTCTCAATCTTCTTCCTTCCCTGGCATGGGTGTTCTTAAAATAAAGCTTCTTTTCTGCTCTGATCCTCTGTAATTTAATTAATCTCTTTATATAGACTTATTATTGCCCTTCTTCCTTCAGAAATTCTAACTTTACCCTCTCTAGGGTCATGGGATCCACTTCCCTCTCTAACATCTCTGTAATCGTTCTTTCAATTTAACAAATATCTAAACAATAGTTTTGCTAGGTTTCTGCTAGATGCTAGAGATGCAAATTGTGTAAATGATACAATTCCTGATAATGCCTTCCTTCAAAAGGCTTAGTTACTGTAAAAATAAGAATAAAAGCTAACTAATAAATATAACATAAGGCCAGGTATCTTCTATAGGGACAGGAAGGAGAGCACTCCAAATACTAGGTGAGAGTTCCTCTCCTGAGTCTTGTGCTTATTTCATTGCTTGCTTCTTGTTTTTTCAGTTAGTCTTGTTACTTCACTTTTTCCATCTACTCTTCCTACAAATCTGTCAGTTTTCTGTTGTTTTTGCCCCTTTAACTCTTAAATCCATGCTTGTACTCTACAAAGGTACTTGTGTTTTGTTTTTTAATATTCTATCAAAAACAGTGGTAATAAGGAAAGTCAATTTTTGTTTTAATTGTTTTTGTTTTTTGTGTGTTTGGTTTTTGTGATACTGGAGATCGAACCCAGGGTTGCTCTATCCCCAGCTCTTCTTTGACAATCTCGCTAAGTTGACCACGCTGGCCTCCAACTTGGAATTCTGCTGCCTCAGTCTCCCGAATAGCTGTGATTACAAGCTTAATTCTGTTTTTGAAGGGTGTTAACTTTAGGAGTTGACATTCTTCTCTGTAATCTGTGTGTCTCCTTAGTTGGTGTGCAGCCTTCCTCTGCCTCCAGTCTCATCCACGTCAGGTGGATGCCCCAAACAGCTGCTCTTTTGTTATATTTATCTTTCACCCACTTGTTTCCCTATTTTGATATCTCTGAACCAGATACCAAAATTCCTCAAGTAGCATGTTTTTTTCTACTTTCACAGTTTTTCTTTTTTCCTTCCAAAATCTTAATTTGAACAACATCAGGGGCTTCTCCAAAAATAAGTCTATTTAATGTTTAGCCACATACCCTTTTTTAAAAATGTAATAAAGTCTCTATCATCCATGGAAAACCATGTTAATGTAAAATGCTATTTCCATTGATGTTGTATTAGGGGTATCTGAGACAGAAACACCTCTATACTTCTCTGGGTTGACTACCATAGGCTCCTTTCCCCATTTTCCTCAGAAGAACCCAAATTTTGCTGAGGCTCCTCCTAGTGGCCATATTGTTGGAGGGGAAAGGTAGTAACTCACCAGGACAAGTTTATTTCAGAGCACACCTGAGAGGGACATCCGGCACTTAGAGCAGGCCAGTAGCTCTCCTTCAGGCTACGAGATCTTTCCTAGGGTCGTGAGGGGGAGTTGCGGCTAACTGCCAAGGGTGAGGCTTGAGTAAGTACAGTAGGCCCAAAGATGAGGCTTGAGAAAGTGCAGTGAGTAATAGTAGCTATCAATGGCAGGACTGAATCAAGATGAGTCAGCCTAGGATGGTGGCAGACATGTTCCTTCACATATTCTTGGGAGGAGGCTGGAGATGAATCTTGGTTAAACTAACAGAGACCTTGTTTCTTCCAACAAATGCAAGATTTAGAAATGGGCATGAAGTGTAAATTCTGGCCAAGCAAATATAAGAGGGAGTCTTTGGGAAGGTTTTGTTTTGTTTGGGGTTTTGGGTTTTGGTTTTTACTAAAACTGGTGATGTTTCTTGCTATGGTTTGAGTGTTGCTCTTCAAAATGCATACTAAAATTTAAATGTCATTGTAACAGTTTCAAGAGGTAGGTCCTTGAAGAGGTTATTAGTTCACAAGGCCCACCCTTGGGAATGGGTTGATGTATTATGAAGGTTTGGAGGGAATGAGTTCTTGGCAGATACATGAGTTTGCCTCCCACCTCAGCTCCTCTTGGTGTGCATGTGCTGATGCTCCCTTTCTTTGCATTAGGACACAGCAGGAGCCTTCACCAGATGCTGGCATCCTGCTCTTGGGCTTTTCAGTCTCTAGAACCTGGAACCAAACAAACTTCTATTTTTTACAAATTAACCAGTTTGTAGTATTTTGTTATAGCAGCAACAAACAAACTAAGACATTCCCTTTACTTGCAGGATGTTGTCACCTGCATGGAATGCTACAATCATGCTTGCCAGTACCAACCATGATGGGAGAATCACTGACTCATTAGGGACTACTGAAAACAAAGACAAGCATCAGTGTCATCTGAGTCACTGAATTAAGGTGCAACAAATTCAATACGTTCAATGTTCTTCTATGAGATTATAAATGTCCTGTATGTCACTTTGATAGGATTCTGTTAACTGATACAAAGTAAGACATGCTCATACACATCTCCCCAGGTAGAAAGAGATACAATGTTAAATCACTTTCCATTTCTACCTTTGTTACCATTTCCTTTTCTCGTTCTGCTACTGTGAATCCTTCTACTCTTTTTATATACTCTGCCCATCAAACTAGAAATGAGTTGTGAAACTGGATCATTTACCCTCACAGAATAATTGTGTGATTGCAGCAAATAGGTTAAGGAAACTTTAGGCATTAGCAAACAACAGGAGAAATTGTTTATGAGTCTATGAATAAGCATGTACAAGGTTTGATCAAAATATATAGTGAATATTTAAAAATTTTAAGGACATTACAGTAGAGGAGGACACCTTGCCATAAATCCCCCTCAGAATACTTGCTTTGGAGACACATACCTCATTGCTCTTGCCACTTTCTGAAGCAGTTCAAGAATTCCTCTCTCATGTCTTTACAAGGTGTGTGATCAAAAATATTGTAACATTGCTACTGCCAAGCACAAGTCAGTGGAACTTCAGGCTTGCAGAAACATTACAGTGTGTCCTCAGCCACCTTATTCACCAAATATTTCTCTTCCTCAAAGTCAAAATGATCAGGAAAGATAAATGTTTTGAATCGATTCAGAACATCAAGGCAGCCACAACAGTGCAACTACACATACTCATGAAAGAGGACTTCCAAAACTGCTTTAGAAAGTGGCAAGAACGATGAGATAAGTGTTTGAAGTAAAGGGGAGTATTTTGAGGGGTATTAATAGCAATGTGTCCAATACTATACACTTTTAAAATTTAAATAAATAGTCAATGTATTTTTTTTAAATCACATTCCATACTACTACTTCTGAGGCTGGTCCTGAAGGCTAAGTCTGAATTCATCTTTGGGGTGTTCATCAGGAATCTTAATTACCAAAGAAATAAATTATGCATCTGCCTTACTTTAGGCAAGTCATTTGACTACTCTGTCAGCTTTCTCCTATGTGTGTGGAAATAATCATTGCAATGTCTCTAGTCACTATAAGAATGGTGTGAGATGACTTGGTACAGACATCTTCCTGGGCCATTCAGCCTTCAAGTTCCTGGATCCTTGTCACTCTTTCCAGTACTATTTCTGTAATAATTTTCAGAGCTTTTAGTAACCACAGAGTTGATCTTTTGAAACTTTAGTTCCATGACCTCAGCCACTGATACCCTAGTTCTTGCCCAAGACTTCTTCATTTCCAATTGCTATAAATAACTACTTCCAACCACTGCATTCTCACCCTACTACCTCCTAAGTCTCGCATATTTCTGAACTGCTCAGGTGTCATTATCTTGGGCTCCACCTTGTTGAGCAATCTACTGATTCTATCACCTATTCATTGACCTTACAATCTCTTCATATCTTCACTTCCTTCTCTCCCCAATTTAAATGTAATAGTAAAACATTCACAACTTACTTCCATATTCTCTCACCTGTCCTGCCCTGACTTCCTTATCAAACTGTCTTGGCAAAAACAAACCAAATATTGTTAAATCCAACTAACTCCAGTCAAACAATGCACTTGACTGGAGAAAAACATCCACATTCATGATAAACATACTCAATGGGGCCTCAGTGCTGCTCTGCAAACTACATTTCCATAGTTCAGCCACCTTTCCAGTTTCTTAAACCTCTTTTTCACCCACCTTTCCAGTTTCCTAAACCTCTTTTTCTCCTCTGATACCAGTCAACACTTTCTCCCTATTTTGCATTCTCAGTGGAACACTTTGTTCTGTTTCATGAGAAAATGAATACTCCGCAAATTCCCATACCCACAAGCTACGTGAATCTTCCTCTGCCTTTCCTCCTGCTTCTATTGATGAAATTGGCATTTCTAAAATCTAGATTTTATCTGTCTAGACAGCAGTTTCTTCCCTTTCCAGCACCAGTAACTTTTCTCTCTCTGTTGAAGTATTCTCATCAGAAAAAGAAAATGCAAAATGATATTAAAAAAAAAAAGATGACATCGATAAAAGGAAAATGTTTGTTCCCTCACCTCTTCATGTGACTAAATTCAACAGTTGACTCTCAGGCTTCATCACTTGTTTCAGAAACATTTTGCACAGTTATCTCTACCTTTTTTTTTTTCCTCTACCTTTTTTCCAGAAATCCCTAGAAGCTTCTAGATTAGAACTTTGATTTTTTTTTCCTTGATTTTCTTACTACATCATTGGCTTTATCTTCTCAGTTTCCCTTACTAGTTTCTCCTCAGTCCCATAGTTTGGTCCACATACAACTCTTTCAGTCTTACAATTTCAAATACTTCTCTATTTTTATTTTATTTATTTATTTATTTATTTGGTACTGGGAATTGAACTGAGGACCGTGTGCTTGCCAGGCAGAAACTATGCCACTGAGCTATATCCCCAGCCTTCTCTATGTTAATGACTCAAATTTATCTAGGCTGAACCTTTCCTGTGAATCTATACAAATTGGCATTTTGTTTGCTTGTTTATTTGTTTTGTTTTTTTTCTTCTTTGCTTATTTCACAGAGTTCAACTATCTGGTATTTGATTTCCTTTCCATCAGTGTCCCTTGGATCTGCTTTTGGGGACCTGGAAGTTTTTAGAGGCATTTTTTGTCCTTGTTTTCTCATGTTGTCTGTGTATGTGTACATGAGAGACAGCAAGAGAGACCGAGAGAGCGAGCAAGCGAGAGAGAGAGAGAGAGAGAGAGAGAGAGAGAGAGAGAGAGAGAAACTCTGAGGTTTAAGGATCAACTGGAATGGAAAGACTCTATGGCTAGTGTGGAGATCCCATTAGCTAGTGTCTTCTTTCCAGGGATGTGACCTCGGCATTCTTTGCTTCTTGCTATTATATACCTCCACACCCTACTTAGTTTAATAGGACTGAAACTAGTCTCTGTTGCAAGGGGAGAATTCCTACACATTAGAACAATAATAACAGATCCAGCAATACAATCATGTACATTATCACTTGCTTTCACAATTTCACCCTTTTATCAATGCCCCTTACAGACTGAACTATATACTGCTATCAACACGTATACTTGGATGTGTATGTAGGGGCGGGTAAGTCAGTAAGGCGAGAGGGAGAGAAATATCAATAGGTGAAAAACAAACAATAACTCAGAATCCACTAGAATTATAGCTGGAGTAAAGAGCTAGTATTGAAGGCCTGTGACAGACTTATAGGAGTATAAGGAAAAATGCAGTGGGAAAGAATTGTGATTAGAGATTGAGGGAAACTGAGATTGTCAAAACCTGTTAATATGTTAGTAGTTTATGTTTGGATCCTCTAGGCACAAATTTGGTAAGGGTTACCCTGACCTACCCTTGAAAGGTACTATTTAAGTTAAAGCACTGGTTATTTCTTATTTTCTTTTGCACATATACAGGTATATATATATATATGATGAAAGATATAAAAGAGGACAAGGAAGATAAACAGATAAGAAAGAGAGGAAAAGAGAACAAAAGAGAAGTGCGAGGGGAGTACATCTGTGAAAAGAAAGAGGAGACAAGAAGTGATCATTTAAAATATGATATAAGAAATTAAAAAGAAGCAACCACCACCCTGAGACACACCTTGCAACACAGTTGCAAGAACACAAACAGAGGTTTCCTCACAGTCCCGTTCACCCTGAAGTCTGAGTTCACCTGCAGGTCTCTGAGCTGGCCCCCCTTGAGGGTTTGCTTACTTGCCTGCCTGTGAGCAAGGAGGCTGCTAACCCAGCTGACTCTGTCCAGCCTCCTGGCTCCAAGCAGTGTTCTGGATGTGGCTAAGTACAGGTCTTGGTCTCTGTCCGAGAATCTGACTACCTTAATTTAGGGAGAGGAGAATGTAGTATAATTGGCCCAACACCAACACTGAGTTCTCTTTTGACTTCCACCAGGGACCTCTCCTGCTCCTTTCACAGCAGAACAAACCCTACAGTTGACTCTTTTCTTTCCTCAAGTCTTTCTCCTAGTGCACTGCGGGATGCCCTCTGCAGTCTTTTTCAGGCACTCTTCCATGAACTTGGTGCCCTCCCAGGCCTTCTCGCCTTCAGCACTATCCAGCAGGGAGTGTTGGAGTCTCCCCTGTGGGCACCTGCCAGTGAATGTGGGCAGCTCGCAAGTTGTCCAGTAAGCACCACACTCCCAGTGTATGGAGGAGGAATGGGTGACTATTTCTGAGTTGGTCTAGCCTCTCCTTTCCCCAGGGTCCTGCTGTCCCAGGTGCTGCTCATTAGCACTTGCACTCTTATCAACATTCAGATTTCAGGTCTCTAACTGGAGTGGTGCATTTGTTTTCAAATTCCCAAGTGCCTGAGGGTGTTGTCTCATCTACAGTGCTGCTTTCTGACTTGCAGTTTCTGCAGAGCCTTAGCTGGCAAGCACCTCACTCACAGTGATCCTTTTCCCAGTGGGGAGGTAAATTTTGAGCTAGTCCATCAGCCAGGCCACTGCTGAAG
>RJWT010048403.1:0-11149 GCA_004365215.1 Cuniculus paca | reverse complement strand
CTCCACATAAACCCTTGTATACAAGTTTGATAGAGTACTTTACACGGTATTTATTTCCTTCCAAATTCCTTCCCACCCACTGGTTTTTTCCTTTCTTCCTTAGCCTCTATCTGGTCCTCTCATTTTGTGCTCATGTGTAGAATACTGCCGTGAACACTGGTCAGGGTGTCTGGACAGGTCTAGTGGTATATACCTACTGACCCAATATCACGAACACCTTCTCTTTCACTCAAGAAGTCCTGGTCTGGACAAGAAATGACCCTGCTGTTGCCAAGAACTCTCTGCCTTCAACTCAAGCAGTTTCATTTGATCCAAGGCTGTTCTGAGGAGGAAATCACCTGGGGGCTTTGGGCTGGGGCAAATCCTTGTAGAGTTGTTGCTGAGTGGACAGGCATCCCCCCAGGGAACCCCCTCTATCCTATCTTCTTTCTCATCTGGGGCGTCCCTAAGATTAACGGGCCTCCTCTCTGCTTTGGCCACTACCTATTTCTCCCCTGGGGTTTCTCTTCTCTGCCTAGAGCTCTTGTTCAGACAAGACACAGAGGCACAGAATTTTTCACCTCCTCTTTCCTATTTGTTTCCAGTCAGTACAATTTTTCTGGTTGTCTAGATTTTTGGATATGTCTAGGAAAAGGAAGAAAGAGGAACAGAATAATGTACAAGGGGAAGTCACAACTCTTATGACCTATCAGAAGTTATCTTAACCTTCACAAGAATTTGAATAGAACTGGGGTTGATCTGTCTTAATTGTCTTCAATGTTATCTTTTCCAGTAAATTTCTGAAATCCACTTCAGCCTAATCTCTTTTTGGCTCTCATTCTTTGGTTGCATAATTTAAAAAGAAATTTGAGTGCTCAATACTCAACAAATACTCTTTTCTAGAGTGATAGCAGCAGAAATGGATTAGAATCTAACAAAGTTCTAAGAGCTTTTTTTAAGGGTTTGTTTTGACCAAGAAAGAAAAACCCTGGTGCAGCCTGAGTAAAACTCCAGATAATATTATAACAAGTGTAAATGCTTATTAAAATCTGTGTGCCAGGTACTGTATATGCATTATCTCATTATTGTCTAATAGCAACTCTGTGAGATTAGGTACTAGATATAGTTGTTATTCTCTTTCCCTTGCCCTTTCCCTCTCCCTCTCTTTCTCCATCTCTCTCTCCTTCTCCTTCTTTCTCTCTGCTTAAACTACAGAAATTTATTGTCTCATAGTCCTAGGGAAGGGAATTCTGAGAGTAAGGTGCCAGGACTGTTGGTTTTCCAGATAATGAGGATGCCTCTTCACTCTCTCCACATAGTTTTTCTCTGTGTGCCCAAGGCGAGAAAGAGGGAGCCATTATACCCTTCTCCGCATTCATTAATGAGGAAACCAAGACTTTAAAAAGTTAAGTAATTCTTCTATTATGGTTCAAAAACTTAGCAAGATAGGATGCAAACATCAGGCAACTTGTCTGCAGGGTTCTTGTTCTTGACCTTCCACTATCTTCCCAGACTGCAGACATCAGAGACTCCACCCAGAAGGGTAGGCAGGAGGAACCAGGGGAAAACCTGCTGGGGATGGGGGGGCGCTATAATTTCTGAAGGGAATCATGACACTTTCATTCACCATTTCTACATGTCTCACCATGGTCTTGCTTTACCCTCCTTCCTCTAATGACTTTTCATGCCAGTTTGAGCGATTTGAGTCCCATTCTACCCTTAACAGTCATTTAAAAGACACCATTTTGGTAGCCGTTCACAAGATTCACCCTCTCTCCCACCTCAGCTGGCACCACATTTTCACTGTTGCCCATTCTTGCCAAAGAAAAAAGCCACGACAGTGAAGGAATGACATTACCAAAAACACCCTCATATCGGGTGTGTTTTGGCATATTGGAGGACGCTTCTACATCAATGTGGGCTTGGGGAAGGAATTTTCCAGTCAGTGAAGCTAAATACCTCTCAGTCTTGCTAATTTTGAACCAGTTCTTCCTCTGAGGTCAGGCTAGGGGAAATGCTCTTGAATACTCCGCACCTTTGGCTTTCCACTATCAAGATTTCTACTGCCCGATTGTATCGCGTGTGGTTATCTTTTTCACTGATGCAGCCAACTTTCCCTGATTAAAGTTGGGACTTTTCCACTTTTGTCATTTCAAACTCTTTTGATGGGTTTTTGTATATGATCTCTTGCCTCTTGTATTTCCTTTACTTTAGGTTTAAATAAAGGTTTCAATAAATATTTCTCATGCACTCACCATGAGAGAGACTCTCTCATAGACATTCAGGGTCTCATTCTGGTTTGCTATTGTAACAGTGAGAAATAAGCGCAAGGCCACAGGCTAAGGCCAGCTTGAGGAAAAATACACCTTCTAGATGAGTTCTTTTAGCTGGAGTGAATCCAGAATTGTAATGCTATTGTATTCCTGGCTTTAGAGATGACCAACTATAATAGTTACTAGAATTTATTGATCATTTATTACATATTTATCACATATATTGCATACTTTGTGCCATTCAACCATATACAGACCCTGAACAAGGAAAATTCCAATTTTAAGAGAAGAGAAATCAAGGCTTAGAGAAATTCAGTACCTTGCTAAAGGGTCACCCATCGCACAACTATTAAATAGGCCCAGGATCAGAATTCAGGATTTTTGACCTTAATGCTGCTGACTTTGATACTTGCTAAAGCAAGAAAAACATACATAGAATGACCTTGGCCAAGTTATGTAACCTTTTTGTGCTTTAGTTTGCTCATCTGTAAAATGGGAGGAAAATGACTCAGAATTACATGATGCTTAAACGAGGAGCTGTGCAAAAGAGAGCTCTTGATCTAAAAACTGCCTGTCCTCATCTGTCCTTAATTTTCCCTTAATCTTGGTTAATTGACACCACCTCACAGGTACTCAGCCCAATGACCCAGAAGTTATCTGTGATTCCCTCATTTACCATACCTACTTTGCTAAGTCCTGTTGCTTAAACTCGGAAGCATGTACTGAATCTCGGCATTTGTCTCCTTCTCTATTGCCACACCCAGGAAGTCAAGGCACTTCACCTTTTGCCTGGACTGTTGTGACATATTTCTAACTTGTCTCTGCACTTTAACTGCCCTCCCACTGTGGTCTGTTTGTCACACACAGGACAGAGTGAGCCAGCTTTCCACAGTACAAATCTGATACCACTTTTCGTTTTGAAACTGCTCCCTAACTGAGACCTTTCCACACAATTCATGAGACAGAAGCCCCACTCAGTCTCACCCTTGATTATCTGTTAATGCTACGCCTTTACACTCGCTTGCCCTTCACCCCATTTTACTATGCTGTAGTCTCTTTCTTTCCTTCAAGCAGGCCAAGCCTCTTAGGGTTCTTAGACTTGCTGGTACTGCTGCCTAGCATATGCCTCCTTTAGCTCTTTCCATGGCTAACCCATGCGAACGCTCTGCTTACCTATACTCTTCAGTGAGGCCTTTGATGAAACATTCACCAAAGTGATGCTTTCCTTGTTACTGCCTCTATCTTCACCCTGTGAGTTTTTGGTGTGTGTGTGCACATGTGTGTATGTATGTAACATGTAACCACCATCTAAATATTTTAGCTTGGGGTACTATAACAGCTAGTATAGAAAGGGTAGCTTAAACAACAAGTGTTTATTTCTCATAGATTGGAGACTTAGAAGAGCTAAATCAAGGTCTTAGCAGATTTTGCAGATAACATCTTGCTGTAATTTCCCATGGCTGGGAGATCATTTTTCTTACAAGGCACTAATTCCACCTGAGGGGCCCACCCTCATGCTCTGATTACCTACCAAAGGCTTCACTTCAAAATAACATTATATTATGGATTAGGGCTTCAACATATGAATTGGGGAGGAAAGGGGGGCACAATTTCTTTCCTCCATGGTACTAAAATTTAATCTGTCTGTATACAAGTTTATTGTCTGTTTCTTCTAACAGTAACATAAATTCTAAGAGGGCAGAGACTATATCCTTTAGTGTGAACTAAATAGTTTCTAAGAATAAACGCATAAATGAATAAAATAAACAAAATTCAAAGCTTGCATAGTAGCTATTTTATGTCTAAAACAGGATAAGTCCTTCATCTTCCCCGTTCCTCAAGATTTGCTAAGGGAAATAGTTTGAGGCTTGGTGTCCAGTGCAGATGAAGGACTTTTATCCAGGTGTATAGTGTAGCAGAAGAGATTCTACTTATTTTTTAAAAATTAACTCATTATTATTATTATTATTATTTTACTTTTTTACCCTAAGAGAACAGTATGTAAAAATTGCTGGCAAAGCGTCATTTTGAACCAAACTCTTTTGTTTGGGGAAGTCTGAACGGATGGTCTTTAAAGGTAAATCATCACTCATTTCCTTGGGGAAACTCACATGTTGTGAAATGGTCAGAAAGCAAATAGTTCTTATGAGGCTCTTATGGATTCTACTTACGTCAGCAAAATTTCTGTGCTGACTCTCCTTTGGCGGTGATAGAGTCCTTTCTCGGCAGTGGGCCCACCTCTTGCCCCCAGCGGGAAGGGTATGCTCAGGTTCTTCTGTTTTGATAGGAGTGGGAAGGTGGCAGGTGATTAGAAAGTGAATGCTGCACGATTACTCTACAGTGTTTCCGTTTAGTTTGTTGTCTGTTGTGTTTGATATAGCTTCTTAGACCGTATGTAAATTTTTGTATCGTTTGTTTCTTACACACAAGCAGTAAAAAAGACAAACTTTTCTCCTTTTTCTAAATAGTCAGTAAAAGATGAAAACATTACTGGAAATGGAAAATATTGTTTTTTTTTCTAATCTGGCAGTAACCAAACTTCACATTTTGCACATCACCGAGGAGCTTTGATGTAATGAAAGAGTCGGAGGTAAGGGCAGCAGCTAGGAAGTGTCAGAGGAGGTTTTTTGTTTATTTGTTTGTGAGTTAGGAGAATTGTTTTTCCCTCATGTCTGGGTTGGACAGAGAAGATTGGGTCTTAGTAACTGTAAAGATAATGTAAGAGAAAAGGAGAAGTTGAATACAGGGAGACTTGGAAATTTTTTTCCCTGGTGGGCACTGAGTTGACCTTTCCACTGCCACCTGGATATGGTGAGGAAGTGGGCAGTGACTTCTGAAATAGGATGTTGAGCTCTCAGCTGCTGACAGTAGTCATTTCTAGTAGCTGTGGAGGGAACCTAACCCACAGCAAATAGAAACAGGGAAATTATGTCATTCTAGAGTATCAAGGTGATTAGACCGTGCAAGTTTCCCGAGAACTCAGGAAGGGCAGTGGTTGACAGAGGTGACAATTATCAACTCAGACTGATTTGTAGAGCAAATTCTGGGATGCTCAGAAATATCAGAGGACAACACTGAGAGGTGGTCTGAGATTGTCCCACTGTGTGTGCTAGGGACTATCCAACCCAGCACTACCCAGTACAAATAGTACAATGTCATTTAAAATTCTGAGTGGTCATAAAATGGAAGAAGGAAAAAAAGTGAAATTAACTTTAATCATGTTTATTTAGGCTTGTAGAGCCAAAATACTATCACTTTAGTATGTAACACTAGCCTAGTTATGTGTGTGTGATAATAAAGCAGCTCTCTGGAATAAAGTTCCCAGTTTGTAGTGTTCATCAGTTTTCGTAGCGTAAATACAATTGTCAATTTCAAGCTACAATAACGATGCTAATAATGACAACTAATGATGTGCGAATGCTAATATGTACCATATGCTCTGTCCCTTTCTATCTCATATTTATGTATCTATATTTACATCTATTTTTCTATCTATCTATACACAGATGTATCTATCTTCTTTTTTTGTGGTACTGAGGATTAAACTCAGGGCCTTCATGCTGACTTATATCCCCAACCCTTTTTAGTTATTTATTTTGAGAAAGTGTCTTGCAAAATCACTAAATTATCCAGGTTGAGCTTGAACTTGGGATCTTCCTGCCTTAGCCTCCCAGAGTGCTGGCATTTAAGGCGTGTGTCACCACATCAGGTTCAATCTTCTAGAATAGAAAACTGAATAGAAAACTAGGAGGTTAAATAAATAAATAACATGTCCAATGAGATGTAGAAAGCTTTGATTTGCATAGATATATTATCGTTCTGATTTTTGCCAAGTGTCAAGGTGGGATCAAAGAAGGACAGGGAGCCAGGGAGCTAGAAGAGTAGAAGGAAAGAAGGATGAAAACTCTGTAATGAAGAAACTGGAATAAAACTATAACCCCACAATCCAATCTAACTTTGTTCAACTTAGCCATGGGGTGATGCTGGGAGTATGCAGGGCCATACGAAGAACATGAAGATGAATGAGGCTTGGAGCCTCTCCAAACAAGGAGAGAAGGGTACGTGCGTGTGTAATGTTGACACAAGGAAGCTTGTGTAGAGGGAGGGAGGGAAGAAGAGAGAGAGAGAAAGAGAGAGAGAGAGGCCACTTTGCTTTCTCCTAGAATAAACCTTTATCAGAGTGAAGATGGGGTGGTGAAGAACAGGGGGAGCAGTGGGAAAGGAATCTGGAGGACCTGGATCTGAGGAAATTCCTAGCAGGGCATCCTCTGGGAATTTGATCACTGTTGAGGCAGAAAGTTGAAATCTCTTCCAAGTTTAACCAAGATGAATTGAGAATTTTGAGCCAACACAGGAAGGATAAAAATAGCAACTGCAGAGAGCTTGAAGGATCATAGCAGAAAGTAGGAGGAAAGACAAGAGCAATCTCTTGCCTGAGCCAACTTGATTGCCTGTGGCCAATCTGCATAAGGGTGTGTGTGTGTGTGTGTGTGTGTGTGTGTGTGTGTGATTGTTGCGAGAAAATATGCCTTCCATACCCCAAAAGACTTCTAAGCATAGCTTAGGGAAGAGGAAATGAATGAACAAATGATGTATATTGATAAAGTGAACAAATTGCCTCCAAGAAATGGAGGAGAGGGGAAAGGGAGAGAGGGAGGAATGGAGAGAGGGAGAGAGAAAGAGAGAGAGAGAGAGAAAGATCATTGTTGTGTTACTCTCCGTCCCACCTCAACCTCTAAGCATAAAACACACTTCGTGCGGCAGGGAAATATTTTAGCATTAATAAACTATTTTTCCCTGGCTACATTCTTTCACCTTCAGCCCTCATTTAGTTAGCTTGTCTCTGTGCATTATTTTGGGGGAAAGAAAGTGCCAGCACAAAGCAAAGAAAAAGATTCCCCTGACTTTTGAATCTGAAAAGCTCAGGCCCAAGGGGGAGCAGACAATGTTTCCTGTAACACCACAGGAAGTAAATTTTATGATCTAGCTGGAGATTTAGCTCAGTGGCGTAAGCGCCTGCCTGGCAAGTGCAAGGTCATGAGTTCAATCCCCAGTGCTGCAAAAAAAAAAAAGAAATTTTATGATCCCACTTTCTAATGAGTAAGCTAAGGTTGACCAAGGTTCAGTGTTGCGTCCAGTGATTATAATAAGCAAATCAGTGGCTACTAATTGGCCCTGAGAAAACTTTAAGTGTTTAATGCAGGGAATTAACACTGAAAAGCTTTTACAGGTTAAGACAACAACAGCAACAGCGGCAGCAGCAACACAATATTTGCTTAGGGCCTACTCTGTTTAGCCATATTGCTTGGTATATTATGTAGATTATTTTACTCTAATTCCAAAATAGGAAGGGCATTTAAGAAAAGATTTCCATCCAATAACTTTGAAGATGACTACAAACTCCTGTTATCATATAGTGGGTAAACTGAAGTTGGAAACTGGAGAAAGCTTGAGTTCTTTTGTTCTTGAGTTTTTATAATTTCCAGATGTCACAATTAACTTGGACTGCCACGCCCAGTATCACAGACGTGTGATTACCAGAAATTATTTTCTCACAGTTCTACAGACTGGAAGTCTGAGGTTAGGATGCCAGCATGATTAAATTCTGGTGAAGACTCTTTCCTGGCTTGCAGATAGCCTCTTTCTTGCTGGGTCCTCATTCAGCGGTGGTGATAAGGAGCATGCAAACTCTCTGGTGTCTCTTCTTATAAAGGAGCTAAATCCATTCGACTAAGGCCTCTGCCCTTGTGACCTAACTACTGTGCAATGACGCCCATCTCCAAATACCATCACATTGGTGGTCAAGCCTCAACACATGAATTTAGTGGGTGGCATGCAAACAGTCACAAGCACAAGCTATTGAGTAGTTTGGTACAGCTAACCAGACAAACCCAGGTGGTCTTGGTTAAAATCCCAGTACTTTAGTGGTTAAGTTACTCTGAGATTCTGGTTCCTTGTGTCAAGGATGTGGTTTGTAATAACCATGCAATGTTCCTGTGAGGATTGAATGAAAGAAGATTTGTACCCTGGCACATAGGAAATACAGGATCTATTTTCATTCACTAAAAATTTTTTGGGAAAAGGATGGAATTGGTTGGAGAAGTTATTTTCTCTTATTGGATTAGCGGTGGTATGCATTTGGTTTGCTAATATTTGCTTGGATGTATTGATTGCTTACTGGATGCCTAGACCAAATAGAGACTTTATAGTTTCATTTAAAAAGATCAATAATCTTTCACATAGTTTAAGAACAGGTTCCAGTGTGAAAGAATCCGGAGTCAGGCTTAGCTCTGGTGTGTTCTAACTGTGTGATGTTCGCCAAGTTAATTCACCTTTCCAAGGCTCAGTGTCTCTCAGCTGAGAAATGAAGAGAAAAGTAATGCTTTCCTTGAAGAGCAGTTGTTAGGCTATGGAGAGATGTTTCACACAGGACCAATAAGCATAAGCAAGGACTCAGAGAGTGAATATTGTACTGCTTTGTCCCCTGTCTATTGTGAACAGGGTTTCTCAGCCTCAGGACTATTGTCATTTGGGATTAATAATCCTTTGTTCTCTCTCTCTCTCTCTCTCTCTCTCTCTCTCTGTAGGAGTTATCTGTGATATGTATAGCAGATTCCTAGCCTCTACTCACTAGATACTAGTTAAATGTTCAGTTCAGACAACCAAACATATCCCTAGTTATTGCCAAATGATCCCTGGCATCAAATCTACTTTCTGTTGAGAACCACCAGCATGCATTAATTCTAACTATACCCAATTAAATATATTATTGACAGAGGGGAAGACTAGAGTCTGATTTACTCAGTGAGGATCTCATTATTGTTTAAAATAGTCTTTAAGATACACTGAAGTTTCTGTAGCTTGATAGTATTGGTGGTCCCATCTCATGAGTGCACAGAATTGTCCAAGCTCATCTCTGCTGCATGTTAAAATAGGTGAAGTTTATTGTGCATTATTATACTTCATCATAATAAAGTTGAATTTTTATTTTTTTAATTTTATTTTTAAGTTGATTTTTAAAAAAGAAAATTATCTCTATTTTTCTTTGTTTAAAAACTGCTTACATATTTTTATATATTCTTGGCAGTGCATGCATATTTTAAATATACAATTTAAAAACTTAATTTTGTGAGTGTTACAAATCTGTTGCATACTTTCTTTCCATACTAGTGGGGTAGTACTTCATAGGCATAGTTCCATACACAGAAAAATTTCTGTGGCTGTTTTGTGCCACTAAGTTTTAGAATTTATCATCACATCTTAAAATAACTGCCAGTGACCAGTTAAGCTATATTTAAAAATAAGCACAAAGCAATGTGAAGAATGAAAGGGAAAAAATCAGCACTGGAAGAAAAAGAGTTGCCAAGTGAGGGATTCATGATTCTGAAACTCGAATGAAATATCATTACTGAGTTCACATTTGCATTTGAACTAAAGGTGTATATCCGGTTTCAATGAAAAGTACACATTTCGGGTTTACTAATCTTTCAAATCTAAGATCAAAGTCTAGCAACCGAGAGACTTCTGTATTTAATAGTGTCATTTTCAGTATTGTTTAGACTCTTATTCTCTTCTGGTCCTGTAAGTAGTGCTCTTTAGGTCTTCTGGAAGGAAATTCAACTTAATTGGACAAATTAATTGTTTCTAGAGAAAATAACACAGTATTGCTTTCTCAGAACCATGTAACATTATGTGCGTATGTGTGTGTGTGTGCGTGTGGGGAGGTTGCAGTAGTTTTAAGTAGTATAAAAGGCAAAATAGAGCAAGAAACACTTTCAACACAAGTGTGAGAATAGAAACATTCAATCCTTCCGCCCTGGGAAAGTGTCTATTATAGAAACTCCCATCCAAGAAATAAAATGATGAATGAGACCTTCACTGGTCATTCAGAGAGATTCACAAGTCTGGATCTTATGAAATCTTTTAGAGATACAGCTTCACAACAGCCCTCTCCAGATTTGTTGAATCAGAATTTCTAGAGTGAGGGAATTAGGAATATGAATCATGTGAATTTCTCAAAAGCTCTCCTAGTGACTCTGATGATCAACAAGGCTTTTGGAGCCTTGATCCCATCTCCCCTCTACTCAAAGCCAGAGCCCCCCGAGCAGTGTTCTTTCAAAGCTTTTGTTTAGCTGCTTCTCACAAGGCAGCCTTCACGAGGAAGTGTGTAGCGAGTAGGGTTTTGATGGTCAGAGATAAAGGGTAAGAATTTCTGAGTCAGAGTGCGTATCAGAAATTGAAGGAGGTAAGTTTGGAAAGAAAACTTACGGCTGTATTATGGAGGGACTAAAACGTGGAGCTAAAGAATTCCAACTGTTTCCTCTGTCTGATGGAAGCTCCTGACAGGATCATGATCTTACAGAGTGTAAGAAGTCTACTGGAGCAGTCTCAATTAGAGATTGATGAGAATAAAAGCTGAAAGAATGGCAGAACATTTAATTTAGATCAATGAGGAGTAATAAGGAAGCAGATCAGAAACAGGAAGATTGGCAAAGAGAAGGGACATATGGGCAAGGATAGTCCTACAAAATTTGGCTTATTGAGGAAAAAAAAGAGTTAAACCTGATTCTGGAATTCTGAGGGTCCCAAGTGGTAAAAACATTAACCAGGACAGTGACATAAAGATCAGGAGAAAGTTATGAAAGCAGAGGGCAAATCAGGCTTTTGACATTTAAAAATGTGTTTGTTTCCATCACTCCTTACCTCAGTCTTTCACCTGTCCCGGGGAGAGCTTTGCTATGACTCCCCGTGTACGCTCAGAAACACCCGCAAAACGTTTGATGAAAGAAGAGCCATGGCAAAGATCATCTCTGCTCATTCATCTCCCTACTTCCGTTTACAACCTTATTATTTCTCACTTCACTAATTAATTGCAAGCCCATGGGCAGCCGTAGCTC
>RJWT010048402.1:0-11144 GCA_004365215.1 Cuniculus paca | reverse complement strand
AGAGAGTACATGTCCAAGATCCCAGAACTCAGAAATCAAAAAGCCTTCAAAAAGGATTGCAAAACTATCTCCAGAGCTCACATTCACTCCAAAACTTGTCCATCACTGAGATTTTTACAGTTAGACATTAGAAGTCTCATCTCATCTGTTACCCCCAACTTAAAAGTCTCATCTCCCAAGAAAAAGAAAATAAAGCAAATTGCCTTTACTAATGGACCTTTTGTCTCCTAGCCCGGACTGGGAAATGCAAGGCACTTCTGCAGTACCAGCACACCAAGAGAGTTTCCATTTTGTAAGCGAGTAGCTGCTTAAAATACTGAAGCAAATATAGATAAGAAAGAAAGCAACCATTCATAATGCCATTACTTGAAGACATTTGATTCAAAAGTTTTTTTTATTTTAAAGAAATAAAAAATGATGAAAACAATGGTACAAAATTTCAAAATAAGGTTGTAGGAGAGTAACAATGGTGAATACATTGTGTATTGTGATCTTCAAAGTAGTTGCTCATATTAGAAGATATAGGCATGAAAAATTGATCAAGCAATATAGGCACAAACTGTTCTTTTTCAATGAACTAATAGCAATTAATACATATCTATGTTAACTATTTTGTGTGTGTGTGTGTGTGTATATATATATATATATATATATATGGTTTTTTTTTCCTTTTCCCTTCCTTCTTTTCTCCTTTCCCCCATCCCAGTTTCTCTTTCCTTTTGAACAATTTCTTCCCATTGCACAATAGTTATTGTACATTTTGGATCTTATTTACTTTTTCAGTTTCTTATACTAGGGAGACAATACACAGTTTACACATGTGAATCTGATTTATTTCACTTATAAGTATGGTCTCAAGTTGCATCCATTTCCCTATAAATGTCTCAAGTTTATTCTTCTTTATAGCCTAGTGGTACTCCGTTGTATAAAAATACCACATCTTTTTTTATCCATTCCTCAGCTGATGGGCATTTGGGTTGTTTCCAAGATTTAGCTGTTACAAATTGTGATGCTATAAGCATGGGTGAACATATATTGCGGTGGTATGATTTTTTTAAGTGCTTCTGGGAAAATATCCAGAAGGGGAATAGTTGGGTCAAATGGGACCTCTACTTCTAGTTTTTTAGAGAAATCTCCATACTGATTTCCATAGAGGTTGCTCCAGTCCATTTGCTTCCAGTTCTATGGCTATATGTTTTGTTTGGGTTGACGGTAAGGCCTCTCCTTTCTTTGTTTATCTTCACAGACTTGCCCTGGCTACTTAGGCGTATTTTAGAACTAGTCAGTTTTATTTCTAAAAAAAAACCCTCTGAGGAAGTTGATTGATCAAATAATTATATAGTAATTTGGGAAGAAATAATAGCTTTCCAATTGAGTCTTCTCATCCATGAATATGGTGTAGTTCTTCACTAGTCAAGTCTTCTACATTTAATAAAGCTTTCTTTATAAAAGTCTTGAACAATTTTCTTAGATTTATTTCTATTTTAATTTAAAAAAAATTTCAAACTGAATCTTTTTTATTTTTTACTTTTACACTTTTCAATTTTAAATTTCTTTTTGTTTTCTATTTGTATGTATTTGAATTGACTTTTCCATATTTTTGAGTTGAATAATTCAGTTATGTATTATTAAACTCTCGTTTTATGATTGTTTAATTTGAGATGTGTAACATATAACATGGGCTAGTTTCAAATTTTATTTTAATAGCAAAATAAAAGGTCCCATTTTAAATAATAGATGTATTTAAATATTTTATTTATAATTTTCATCAGTTATAATTAAAGGCTTTGAAAACCAACATAGAATTTGTAAATGCAAATGTCTTCAGCTAAATAGACATTGAGGAAGAAGCTTTGCAGTGAACTAGGGTGGTATGTATCACTTGCACAATGACATAAGTCCATGAAAATCCTTTATGTTTCAATGAAAGTACTGGTGTTGCATCATCTTCTCATTAAGTAATTACGACATGATCTATTTTGGGGTTGAAACAAGATTATTATTTTTCCTTTGTGGGTTTCTTTCACTGAATTACTGTTGCACAATCCTTTACCCTACCGTGGATTAGATTTGGTCAGGAATGAGAAACTGATTGATAAAAGACAACTGCTTATGTTCCCCTGGAAATTTTAGAAATATTGCCCAAATGTACACCATTTTTCTATAATAGAAAATTAAAATGCTTAAACACTCTTCTCATCAATCTTAATTATACTCATTACCTTATTTTTTTGCTTTAAGTGGTTTTTTAATATATAGTTACTGAAAATATGAAAGCAAGTTGTATTGATTTTATTAGTTTTTTATTTATTGCATGCAAAGTTGGTTATAGTACTTAAAAAATACTCGTTGAAGTAACTGAAATTTACTCCTGTAAATTTACTCCTGTAACTCCATGCAAGTGGCTAAGAATTTTAGGTTCTTATCTGATAAAACTTCTCAAATGTTAAGCTAAATATTTGTGAGAGGAAAAATCTCCATAAGTTAAAAAAATCTACTTTAAAATATATTTAAACATATTCAGTGTCTAACAGAAAAACTTCCCATGAATCAACTGCTGAACAGTGAGAAAATTCTATAGTATATGGAAAACCATTTTTTGCTTATCAAAATTATCATTTAGCTGGACATGGTGTACCCACTGGTAATCCTAGCACTCTGGGAGGCTGAGACAGATGATTGCAAATTCTAGCCTGGGCAACTTAGTGACTTATAAGACCCTTATTAAAATAAACAATGAAAAAGGGAGATGGTGAATGTAGCTTTGTGTGAGGGCTTTGGGTTCAATCCCAAAAACAAAAAACAAAACAAAACAAAACACTTGGGCCCTGGTACTAATCAGCTTGGGTTTAAGTATATCAAATTTTCTACTTAGCATTAGTGGGACATTGGGCAAATCTTTTACCTTATTCTGGTGTCATAATTTTTAAAATAAATACAATAATAGTGGATTTAATTATTGGTGACAATTTTCCCTCCCCTGAAGGATCACACATCCCTGCTGTGGCCTCATGGTGGACAGAGCATAATGCCTGGACTCTTGATTTTGAGTCACTTGACCTGTTTGGAAAATAAGATGTGAATGACTGTGTACTGAGTGAAGCCTGAAGCACTTGCAAATTGGATTTGCCATTTTGTACATCTGTCCCCTTAGAAACATACACCCTGAGCTGGGGGTGTATGTAGCTGAGAGGTACAGCAGCTGCTTAGCATGTGCAAGGTCCTGGGTTCCATCCCCAGTGCCCAAAACCCCTCAGACACATGCCTG
Organism: Cuniculus paca; assembly: GCA_004365215.1. Classification (NCBI taxonomy): domain Eukaryota; kingdom Metazoa; phylum Chordata; class Mammalia; order Rodentia; family Cuniculidae; genus Cuniculus; species Cuniculus paca. The sequence goes on along the minus strand of RJWT010048402.1, from coordinate 7,876 downwards.
AGTGTCTCACTGATCCCTGAAGAGTAAGAGACACTGAGAAGCTCCTGACCTTTGCCTGTGGGTGCCTAGTCTGGCTGAGCTCAGCTTGGATAAGCTGAGTGTTAGACAACCTCCAGGTGCTTGAGCAAGAAGTAAATGCTTGTTTTTGAAAGCTGCTGTCCTCTGAGATGGTGCATTCTGTGTTATAAAATGATGCAAGCTGACTATTCCAGTACCCGATGCATAGGGTTAGTATATAGAGAAAAGTAGGTATGGTATGTAGAGAGCTTCAAACAGAGCATATCGGCCTGTAATTGCTCTGTTAGTCCTGGGCTTTTGGTACAGGTTCTGGCCCTGTGTCATGCGCTGCCTCCTTGAAAGCCTCCTCCCAATAGTTTTTTTTTTTTTTTTTTTTTTTTTTTTTTTGTGGCTTAGGAATCTCCCCTGGAAGAACCCAATGCAGAAATGGTGGTAGTGGCCTCAGGCTGATTCCAGGGACCAGCCCCCTAATTTGGTACCCAGAGTCAGGGACAGGTTCCCACACGGATTTCATAATTATTTAAGGACTCTACTCAGATCAGAAACACTAAGACTTTTGCTCTCCATTTGCATTCATGGAAATGTTCAGAAGTCAGATGGAAATGTGTCAAAGAAAAGAATCTCAATTTAAAAGCCTGTTTGTCTAGAGAATATTTCCATTAATAATTTTTGAAACTCACTTTAATAAACTTATGATGTACTCTTTTCCCCTTACTGAGGAACTTTTTTCTTTCTGTGCAAAGAACTTTGCAGGGTCATTTGTTTTTCAAGTGGGAATTCACCAGTGAAAGTGGTTTCTTAACCAGGATAAAAAAACACTTATGGAAAAAGAGAAGAAAATGGAGGTATTGGGTGGATTTTAAATTTATGCTCATGATTACACTGTGAAAAATTGAAAATATTTTTATCATTACAATGTCAGTTTTTTTTTTAGATTTACAAAAACCTTTTCATTTAGAAATAATTGTAGATTGACAAGTTGCAGAGATAATACAGAGGAGTCCTGTGTACCCCTCACCAATTTCCTTGCATTGGTTATATATTAAGTGACTATAGTTCAGCATCGAAACCAGAACACTGAGATCTGTATTGAGTGTGTACAGCTCGAGATTATTTTATCATATGTAGTTTCACCACTGCAGTCAGGATGCAAAATTGAAGGCTTTGTTTCACATGTTGTTCCTTCAGCTTTTAAAAGTATTATTTTGCAAGCACATATTTATGATCCTATTTTTATTAAGATAAATTTCAGTTTAGCTGACAAGATGCATGGAAATTGTGTGACTCAATTATTATTTTCAACATTTTTAAGAAAATAAGCAGCAAATAGAACAAGGTACAAAGTACAAGTAGAACAAAGTACAAAAAGGCAACAGAAGCAAAAATAGACAAATGAGACTGCATTAAATTTAAAAAGCTTCCTTGAAGGAAACAATTAATAAAGAGAAAAATCTATGGGATAAGATAAAATATTTGTAAAACGTGTATCTGATAAGGGGTTAATAGCTAAAATATAAGGAACTCAAATAACTTAATAGCAAGAAAACAATACAATTAAACAATAGAAAAGGCATATGAATAGACATTTCTCGAAAGAAGATATCAAAATGCTAAGCAAGTACATGAAAAAATCAACGCAAATTACAACCTCCATAAAGTATCACCTCATGCTTGTTTGGATTATTACTGGGGGGAGGGAAGAGAGAGAGAGAGAGCACTTCAGTACATCATTGATGGGAATATAAGTTAGCACAGTCATTGTGGAGAGCAGTATGGTGGGTCTTCTAAAAACTGTAAATAGAATTACCATATGAAACAGTACTACCACTAATGGGTATATATCCAAGGGGCAGGAAGTCATTAGGTTGAGGGGATATCTACAGTCTTCTGTTCATCACAGCATTATTTACAATTGTCAAAATATAAAAACAACCCATATCCACTAACAGATAAATGAATAAAGGAAATGCAACACAATATATTCTCATATGGATCTCATATGTGTATATATAACCACATTTTATTACATATTATATATGTTTAAATAATGGAATAGTTATTCCCATATGTAAGTTGTAAAAACCATAAACATATACAAAAGCCATAAAAAGAAGAAAGTCCTAACATTAACAAATGTGAGTGAACCTGGAGGTTACTATGTTAAGCAGAGTAAGCCAGGCACAAAAGACAAATACTTCATGATCTCACTCATATGTAGAATTTTTAAAAAATTGAACTCATAAAAATTTGATAAACTAATTGAAGTGATTTTAGAAATCTTATTTCAGTTTGGAATGTTATTTCATGTTGTGCTTACACTAATGCTATTTGATGTTTTACTTAGCTCTTTGTTAGCTTTTAATAGAAAAAACATCTTGGGTAATGGATAATCAAGTAGACTTCCATATCCAACTTCTCCCCCACATTCTCTTTCAACTATCTAACAGCATATTCAGGTCAACATGTCCAAAACTGAACTACTGATTTCACAGCTCCAGAAACTTCCAACTCAGCGTTCTTGTCTTGGTTGAAAGCCAACCCATTCTCTTAGCTCTCTGAGCCAAGAAATTTCCCTTTTTCCAGCACTCCATCTCTGGTTTGGCAGATGGCTTTACTTTCAACATGTCTTCATTCAGAATGTAGTCCCTGTTACTACCTTGACTGCAGTTTCTGGGGCTGAGCCACCACCACTACTTGCATAGATGATTTTAGTTGTATTTTAAGGATTCTTTGTTCTACCCTTGGCATCTCCTAATTCCCTGGAGCATAGCAGCTGGAGTCACCCTTTTAATACATGAATGAGATCATATTGCTGTTCTACTGCTGTCTCTTCCCATAGCTTCCCATCTCATTTGCAAAAAGACCAAGCAGAGTCCTCAAAGGGCCGCAAGGCTTTGCTTGATTTGGCACCTGTCACTTGCTGACCACATCTCTCAACCTCTTGCCCTTATCTTGTCATTTCATGCCCCACTGATCTGTACACCTGCCACTAGGCTCTGGGTCCCTGTCCTTCAGCTTCCTCTACCAGGAATGTTCTTCTCCCAGATATCTGCTCAGCTAATTCCATATTTTCGCTCAAAGTTTTGTAGTGGGGCCTAATAGGCCAGTCTATTTAATATTGCAATGGACCCTTCTCTTGCCATGAATTGCCACCCTCCCCTAATCTAACTTTTTGGTACTCCCCATAGCATGTGACTTTCTAACACACTAGGTTATTTATTACGTTCATGGTCTGTGTTTTGTCCTGTGTTCTGTGCTAGAATCTAAACTCCATTAGAGTGGAATTCTTTTTCTCCTTTATCCCAAGTGTCTAGAATAGTGCTCGGCATATTCAGGCATTATTTGGTCTCAGTAAATATTTGTTGAGTGAACAAACAAATGATCACTATCATCTAGGGGCAGAAACCTTGAGGCCATGAGCTCAAGAAGAGACAAGTGTTCATGGCTCTTATACACCAATCCAAATAGCAACTATCTGTATATGCACTATCTGTATATGTTATTTGCCAAACTCGGGTGAGCAGCTTGGTGACCCTGGGCAGCAGCCACAGCAGTTCTATGCCTTGGCTGCCATCTGAGAAGTGGGAATAATAACCTTCTAATGTTGAAGCATTCTGGGATGAGACTTGAAGAATTTTCTCGAGATGGGGAAAATAAATAGGTATGTATTATTTTAGTCAAATGGGAACAAACAATCTAAATTCTTCAAACTCATGTTGCTTTGAGGTAAGGAACAAAATAAAGATTGGTGGAAAGGAGAAGAGGAAATCATAATTTTGAGGAAGTTATAAAAATGCAGCTTTAATGCATCACAGTCAGCCAGGTTTACAATGCATTTTTCACCCTAGCCCTGTCTCTCTTCCAGTCTCCTCACTCCTTAGATTCCTTAAAGTCTTAAAGATAATATGTGTCCATAAATTCGGCCCATGTTTTTCTTTTGATTCTATAAATCTATAAATTCCAAAGACTTCCACTCTCAAATAGTACCATTAATTGGCTACCATATCTTTAAATTTCAGACGCAAACAAATGGTTTGTATTCTGACCTAGTTGATAAAGCCAGTTTTTGCTTTCATCTAATAATGGGCAACCTGACCTTGAAAAAACAGACATTAAGTAAGTAATAAATAACTCAAAAAATAAACACCCTAGATCATTCACCTCGAGGATACCCAAGACCACATAAACATCCCCCAATCCAGACCATCGTGTGTCTCACTCTTTGAGTGCCTGTATTCTTTCTCTCTGAACGTGTACTTTGATTCCACCTAATAAATCTGCCTTTGCCTCTCACAGCTCAACATACTCTTTAGGGGACCTTCTTAGGCCTTGTCCAGTGACCGTTTGTTAGTGAAGCCTTTGTAAAACAAGAAAGGCAGTTTAGATCAATGTATGATGAGAATATCTCATACAATGTACACTGAATTCATAGTTTCAGCCTAAAACAGTCATTTAAATTCACGGAAAGCAAGAGAAATTCTCTTACATGACTTTGCTTAAAAAAAAATGTTGCAGTTGTGTCTGTTTTATTCAAAGACACGATTTTTGGCAAAATACTGATTATTTGCAGAAAAAATGACAAGTATTAATAGATATGTTGACTATAGGGCTTAAACTTAGAAGTTTCTTAAATATCCTTGATAATTTAAAATATGTTAAATCCACAACACAAACAGCCAGGGCCAGCATCATGGACTTGTGACTCGTACAGTCCCCTAGACCCTGTGCTCAGAGGCCCCTGTGCTGGGGACTGCTGTCTTAAAATTCCTATTACTTTTTGAAAAGAAAGGGTGCCATACTTTCATTTTAACCTGGCTCCTGCAAAATTTGTAGCCAGTCTTGGGGGTGGTTATTTTCAATTGTGAATAGCTATTGCCTCAAGGGTAAAGGATGTTTCAAAACCACTGGGCAAGTTGCAAAATATTTTGCTGTGTTCATACTATTTATAGTAAAAGGCAACTGAGATTTCCCTTCAGTGAGGGAAGCAGAGGGTGTATTATCTTGTTAATGGATGATGGAGGCTTTCCTAAATTTTCACTCTTGGGAGCTAGTTGCACAGAACTGGAAATAACCATGTGGCTCCCAATTCCTCACGCTTTAAAAATCTCATCGCTAAGCCCGTTAAAATACAGTAAGAGGTTGTTAAAATAGTTCTTCATTATGCATATTTAATACACATCTAAATTATGGAGTTAAACATCATACATTCCCTTGGGTGGAAAAGTTGGTGGATTTCAGACTTTCTTATTCTCTTGAAAACCCCTGAGATCTCAGATTCTGGCTCATAGTGAATAGAGTGGACCTTAGCCCATGCCAATTGTGATCACATCATTAACTTTCAGGCTCGTGGAGGAGCCTGAGATTATTTCCGTGTTTTTTCCTTTTATGATACATGAGAGGCATCAGAGCTCTTCCTGGAAAGCACACAGGCAGTAAACACTTAGCATATTGCCAGCCCCGTCTCAAGCTGTGTGTGTGTGATAATTCTGCCAGTCCCTGCCTCAGTTCACCCTATGAGGAAGCTCCCCATTTCATTCCATTTTACAGATGGGGAGATGGAGGCACACAGAGCCTGAGTCATAGTTAAGGAGGAGCTGAGGTCAACCCTAGCACTGTGGTCCCAGGGTGTCTATTTTGATCTGTCCATATATGGGAAGTGCTGACCATGGGGAAAGGGGTGCAGGTTCCATCTGGCTGGAGCAGCAAGGGCAGGAAGGGGCAGGGTCCAGTGAGGGGCACAGGGGCTCATGGGGCAGATCGCGGAGTGTGCGGTTTTTGCCATGCCTTCTTAGTCACTCTCATTTTCTGTGGGGGAAGTGAAAGAGAAGAACTTCTGGGATCTTTAGCATTCTTAAAAAGTGGTGTTAATTCCAGGCCATTGCTATCACACCCCACAGTAAGAAGCTATGAAGCTGGGCCTGGCAAAGTGGCCTTGCCTTTGGTGGTCATGGTGCCCAGGAGCTCAGTGATTTGCTGGCAGCTAATTATCCCTTCCTTTTTAAAAAAATTGTTTCATGGTACTAGGGTGGAGGGTCCAATCCAAGGACACTATCTCCTGAACTACATTTGGAGAATACCCTCTCCCCTTTATTTTTTATTTTGAGACAGGATCTTATTAAGTTGCCCAGAAGGGACTCACGCTCTTGCTTCTCACTGCACATCCCGACGCTGCTTGCTTCTTTCCCAATACCCTTCCCTTGGTCCTTCCTTTCTCTCTGACTTGAGGTGAGCAGGAGCTGTTTCTGGGGCTTCAGCCAGGTAAGCCCAAGCCACAACTTGCAGGGCATGCTGGGTAACCACAGGCAGCTGAGAGTCCATTTCACTTTCCTGGGGACGTCTTCCGCTCTTGTGGAGACGCTGACAAGTGCTCATCCTGACCCGTTGGCAGGATTTCCCCAGCTGCTGTTTGTGTCTCCTCGGGGTTTTCTTGGGGTTCTAAAAACAACACATCCCTGGCTAGGATAAGGGGGGAGGACGCCACAGAGGTGCTAAATTCTTTGAAATCTCTAAGCATCTGAAAAAAATAATCCTGTTGGGTAGGTGTGAGAAGTTCTTTAAAATGTGGCACATTTCTTCCCAAAGCTTAAATTAGAACTTTTCAAGAGAAATTGAATGAAAGTATAAAAATATGTAAATGCTCTTCTTCCTCTAAAACAGAAACAATACCACCCCTCCCCCATGCCTCTATAGTCAGCATCATCCAGGCAAGAATGGTCGTTCTCTGGCACGCTGAGGGCTTCCCAGCATTGACCATGACCATGGTCGTCAGCCCTCTTCCCCAGGGTGCCCCACTATTTTTCTGATGAATCCTACAAGCCTGCCTCTGTATTGATTATCCCTGCTTGCCTTTACTAGTGTGGAATTTTTCTAAAGATGTCACACATTCCTTGGGTCTGTGTGTTTCTTGCTGAAAAATACACAAACTCATGGGAGACTGTGGCTCAACAAGGCAGCTCCTTCCAGGGCCAGGGGCAGCTGTTCCTGGGTGGCCGGTGCTGGACATGGGGAGACAGGAGATATCTCTAAGTCTTGCTTCCGTCACTTCCTTTCTTTGGGATGAGGCGGGGGCAAGTCTACTTCTCTGAGCTTCACTTTGTTCATCTGTAAAATGGGTTGTGAGGATTAAGCAAGCGGAAGTGTACAATGTCCAGGAAGCTGCTGAAGTGCCAAAGTGCTTGGAGTAGGGGTGTCCCTGACACCCAGATTTGGCATGGAAGCTCTGGCCCGGTCCTCTTTCAATTTGTGGTGGCAATGGAAAGGCTCTGAAATTGGTAAGCACACGATCTGAAGGTGACCCTGACCAGCCTCCAAGGCGATATTCTCCGACCTCATCACTGACCCGCGACTCCAATAGGAGCTCAACTTTGTTAGTGGTTTTAAAGACCTATGGAATGCGAACGCCTGTTCTTGAGCATCATCAGGTTGGACACATATCCAGAACATATATATACTGTGTAATTTGAATACGCGCCTTCATGAATGTTCCAGGGCATAGGAACAAAATCAAGACCAGCCGTTGCAAGTACATGGCAAGAAAACTGACACTGTATTTTCATCAGCTAACTTTCTCCTAACCTGAGAAAGAGCAAACACCGAAGAGGTACAACTGTAGCATTTCCCAAGGAGAAAAACGATGTCTGTATTGTTAACTCAACTGTTGAATTTGTAAGTTTCTGGTACCAAGCTGTCCCAGCCCTTGTGAGGTAGCATAGAAAAGTAAAGAGAGGTAGAAAGGAGACAAGGATAATTTTAATATTAAAATCGTACTTTTAAAGGAAGGCTGCAGCTTCAGGACACAGAAGTCATTCATACATTTTTTAACTCTTTTAGAAAAAAATCCTAAGGGGCCTTAAAGACC
>RJWT010048401.1:0-11153 GCA_004365215.1 Cuniculus paca | reverse complement strand
TGCACTGTCTGGGGCCGTATAATGAAAATCAGCCGGGATTGTAGTAGCTCACCCTGAGTCCCGCTTCTTCTCAGTAAGGGTGTGTTGGGCTCAGAGTGTCATTGGGGCTGGGGGTATCAGCCTGGCAAAAAGGGGACAACAGCAGATCTCAACCAGTGACTCTACTGAGAGGTCATGCCAGGTAACTTGAGGGGTTGGCTTCTCTTCTCCCTAAAGGTCTCCAGTCTGGTGCCCTGGTCTGCAAGCTTCCCAGCCCCAGATGGCTCAGGTCCTTTGCGACCAGTGCTATAGGTGCCCACTCTGCCAGGAGGGAATTAGGCTAGCAGGTGCGCAGACAGTGCAAGCCAGCATGAAGATACCTAAGACAGACTTCACCCAAGGGGCAGGGAGGGCCTCCTAAGGGCAAGGGGGCTTAAGCCAAGTCTGGAGTGAGCCAGGTGCACGAGCAAAGGAGGCCGTTCCCAGTAGCACGATTGGTGACTACAAAACCGAAGAGACATCAAGGCCCAGGCATTCTGATCCCATGTGACCCTGCAGCCCATGCTGCCAACCCAGAGCACTTGGACTTGACTCCTTAGGTAAAAAGGAGCCAAAGGTGTGTTCTAGGGACATCTTATAGAAGCCAATGCTTCTAACATGGCATGAAAAGGGGACACCAGACGACCAGTCAACTCAATAGTCCCAGGCAGGGACGATGTGGGAGGTGACATGGGACCAGGATTCAGAGCTTTGGGAAGAAAGGGATCCAACTGGAAGAGTGAGTGACTAAAGAGGTTTTGAGGGGAGGGCAAGGATTTCTGTTTTGGACAGGATGGGTGTCCCTGGGACATCAGGGAGCTGAGGAGGTAGCTGGAAATTTGAGTCTAAAATACAAAAGAAAGGATGAATGGACAATGGAGAAATAGGAATCATCACATCCACAGGCTCTGGGGAGCCCAGCAGAGGAAGAGCACAGAGCTGGTGGGGACCTAGGATGAAGCCACTTCATCTTGGAAGCAGATGAAGTGAGAGGTATCTGTGGTAGAGAAGAGAAGGGACAGCCAGGGAGGAAGGAAGAAATGCAGTGGGATGTTGAGAAAGCCAGGAGGGAAGTTGATCAAGAAGGCAGGATGCCCAAAGGCAGCCTGAGGTCCAGGAAAAGAGCGGTCAAGGTGAGATGGAAATCATACCCATCGCATTTTACCAGAAAGATGTCACTAGTGCTGGCTGTAGAAATGGAATCAGAAGGGATGCTGGAGGGCAGGAGACAGCCTGGGGAGATACTGAAGGGAAGAACAGGTGGTTTGGGCTGCAGGGTACTTCTCCAGGAGTCCAGATCCTAGTCAAGTGAGGGGAGCCTGAGAAAGAGGTTTGAAGAATTTTTCCAGATGGAAGAGGCAGGACCACATTGACGGGGTGCAAGAAACTGATGGGAAACATGAGGTGATCATCTGCATGGTGGGACCCTGGGGAGGTGACAGAGGACAGAAGCAAGAGTCTGAACACAGCCTGGCCTTAGAGAGGAGGCAACCCCTCAACTTCTGATTCAGGAAGGTGGAGAAGAAGGACCAGACCCCTTTGGAGGACCACTGGAGAAGAGTAGGCATGAGCCAGTGCTCCAAGCAGAAAGGGTGCCCCCAGACACATAAAGCCAATCAGCAAGGGGAGAGAACCAGCCAGTTCGGATGGAACCCCTTCCTCTACTGTCACCAGAGCCAAGTCAGTTTTGGGGTCTCCATTTCCACCTTGCCCCTGCTCTGGCCCAACAGGGTCCATAGGTCCAGGCAGAGGCCTGGAGGAAAAGGCTAATGGTGAAATCATTTTCCCAGGAATGTGGGTCTTGGGAAAGGCGGGGGCGGGGGGGGGTCCAAATGTTTGTCCCTACATGTTGCATTGTATGTCCCCTACCCTCAAGAGAAACCCGGAGACAAAACAAGAAGTAGGTTCTGCAACTCTCCATTAGTTGGATTCCTGCAAAGGGGTCTCCATCACAGGGCACAGAGAAAGAACCTGGGCTAATGCAGACTGGGAAGACCGCAGCAGCTGGGGTATGGGGGTAGAGTCTGGACTCTCACATTCCCCTGCCTCTCACCCACCCCAGTTCCAAACTACAGCCACTCCTCACCTGCCCATACCTCAGACCAAGGGGCTATTGCAAGACCATCCTTGAACCTATTGTCGCACAGATGGGGAAACCAACCTGAAGCAGGACAAGCCACCCTTAAACTCTCACTGGCTGGAGGCAGTGGCCACATCAAGATCCGGGACTAGGGTCTGCCCCTACAATCCAGCGCTCTAGCTACAAAGTGCTCTGGGATTCCAGAGGGCAGAGAGGACAACACAAGACAAACTTGTCTCCCAGGACCTGGGTCAGGGTCAGCCCTGACCCCACAGGCCCTGTCCTCGCCCGAAAACTAGAAGGAAAAGGCAACCTATCAGGATCGTCACAGAATTCGAACACCAACACCAAAGGGCCAAGCCTGGCTAGGTTAGAGCCATGGGACTAAGTCTGTCCCTGGGGACCTCTGGCGTGTTCCCCAGCAGGTATCTGTCTTCTTTGGGTGGGTGCAATCTGTCCTAGCCATAAGTGAGGAAACGAAGGGAAGACCCTCTGTGTGCCTGGGCCAGGGCAGAAGTCACTGCAGAGCCCTGGGACTGGGGACAGGTCCTACTGAGCTGCCCAGCACCCCAAGATTCCCCATGTCACTCTTTTAGGAAGGGGGAGGTGTCCTGTGAGGAATCCCAGGCCTGGGAACTCAGGAGGAGAAGCAGAGAAGAGATAAATCCAATTTCAGGGACTCTGAGAGGTGGCACCCTCTTACTGAGGGTATTTTTTAAACATTTTTCAGGAGAAAATAAAATATTTGAGGTCTTCTCAGCACCGCTTGATCCATGTGGGCTCATACCTGGGCAGAGGAGCCATGTGTGTGCCCAGGACAGTCCACACCAGGCAGGACCCCATGCGAAGCCCATTAACCTCACTGCCCCCACCCGCCTCCACTCACACTACAGTTTTAAAACACTCAGTTCAGACTTCTCCCTCAAGCACTAAACTCTGTTATCACACAGTGCCTCTGGGAAAGGAAGGCAGATAAGGGAGTCTGGTTTCTTTCACGGTCAGGCCTCTGACACCCGGCTCCTGGCACTTGTTCCTAAGAGATTGTGCTACTTTGACCATGGGGACCCAGTGGCTCCAGCTTAACTGAGGATGACATTTCCAGGAAACAACTCTGGGCCAGCCTCCTGGGGCCTGGGACTGGCCTCAAGCTGTCATCATCTACACTGGACCCCCAGCAGGCTCCTGGCTCCCTGCTCCTGGTCACACAACAGCAGTGGCTCCTGGGACAGTTTTGTTAACCAGGTCTATGGGGTTCTACCATCTTGCTTTCTTAACACAGAGGCCCAACAGAGCCAGTCAAATCCCTCCTGGTCTAGCTATAGGGAAACTGAGGACCAACTGGAAGGAGAGGCCCCCAAAGCCTCAGAGCGAATGCTCCAGAAGTACCTCCTGTTTGCTCCAGGGTCTCTGGCCTCCTGCAGCAAGCCCACCCTAATCACTCCCACCATAGTACCCTGTCTTCCTCCCCCATTTCCCTGCCCTTTTCTCTGTTGTCCAGCCCCTGTCCATCCATGATGTAGCAAGGTCAAGGTTTGTGCACTCAGAAATAGATTAACGCCAGGTGTGGTGGTGCACACCTGTAATCCCAGCACTCGGGAGGCTGAGACAGGCAGATTGTTTCAAGACCAGCCCGGGCTACAAAGTGAACTCAAGACCAGCCTGAACTGCATAGCAAGACCCCATCTCAAAAAGACAAGAGCTGGGGATTTAGCTCAGCAGCATAAGTGCCTGCCTGGCAACCGCGAGGTCATGAGTTCGATCCCTGGTCCTGCCAAAAAAAAAAAAAAAAAAAAGAGGAAGAAAGAAAACACAGAAGGAAAATTAGTACATTACCTGATCAACCCCTTCTGCATTGATTCAAGGCACATGTATAAACTGAGTACAACCTACCTCCAACTCCTACACTCCCCAGCAAAAGAGTTTATAAATCTTACTACTCATTAAAGAGGGACAGTGTAACACCAGCATCTACCAGGCCTGGCCACAAACCACGTAGCACAACCACCTCTGGCTCCTCTGCATGGGAGGAGACCCTCACACCCAGACCTCACCACAGACAACCAGCAGCCCAGCACCCAGCCATAACTCTGTCCATTGGCCACGCTCATTTGTCATTGTTGTTTGGTTATTTTGAGCTAGGGCCTCACTATGTAGTCCAGACCGGCCTCAAACTCATGTAATCTTCCTTCCTCAACCTGAGTGCTAGGATTACAGGTGTGCACCACCAACGCCCCACCCACACCCCAGTGTTTCCCTAATGCCCTGAGTTCTTGTTTATGACCAGGCACCTGATCGCAGGCCACTTGCTGGTCACAGTGCGTGAGCTGGAATGTGTGCATGCTCTGCACAGCCCCCCGCACCACCAGAAACTGGGCGGGCGCTTCTGAGAAGGTGAGCTGCAAGAGAACTGAGACTGTACTTTTTGGGTCAGACACAGGGAGCTGCCACAGGCCAAGGAAGCCAGGGCTCCAGGGCTGTGCAGCCTCTGGCCCAGCTGGACACGGGCCATCCTCCACCTACTGTTTGACCACGCTTGCTGATCACTTTGCTGGGTCCTTTCTGAAGCCCATAACCTGCTCCCCAGCAGGGTCTCCATCTTCAACCCCAACAGGTTGCAGCATTTCTCTTCTTCCAGAGTTTTCCCCTTGGCATTTCTCATTTGTTTGTTGGTTGGTTTGTTGAGACAGGGTCTCACTACATAGTTTGGGTTGGCCTTCAACTCACTATATAACTCAGGCTGGCCCCGAACTCACAGCAATCTTCCTGCCTCAGCCTCCTGAGTGCTGGGATTACTGGTGTACACTGTCATGCCTGGCTTTCCCCTCTGCCTTTTCAAGAGTCCGGCATTCTCTTGCTCTCTTGCAGTTCCTTGGCCTGGTGGTGCTTCCTTCAAACTCCTCTGCCTCTGTGCAGGGTTCCTTCTCTACTGTTGCTCTGAAGACTACACCTACTGTATGATTTCAACCACTAGCTCTGCCCAGTCACGCCTTAACCACTCTCTGGAGCACCAACCCATGAATCCACCTGCTCTTTCACAACTTCTCCTGAAAACCCCATAGTCACCTCTCTCTCAGCATGTCCTACCCGGATCAGTGATCCAGTAGTCTCCCGAGGCAGGGTTCTTCTCTGCCTCCATTCTCATATCCAAAGACTGCTGAGTCCTCCTTTGAGGTTCCCATCCACACACCACTGCCCCAGCTCAGACCCATCCTGTCTCCTTGGACCATGACTATCAAGTTATTCATCTCCAAACCCTAACCCTACACCTAATCCTAACCCTAACGTCCACTCACCTTCTAACCACCAGCCAATACTGAGGGAACTTGCCAGATACAAGGAGGACCCCGTCTCTCCCCTGCCAGCTTTCCCTACCCACCACCCCCATAACCAAGAGGGCTAGCTTGGCCTTGGTAAATAATGGTAAATTTCCACTGAAAAGCCATAACTGGAAAGAATCCTTCATATATATACATATATGTGAATAGATGATGATTCTGAAATTATTTTTCTTAAAACTTGGACAGCTGCTTCTATGAGCAGACAAACAGCAAATGCAAGTTAAAATAAAACCTCAGAAATGACCAGTGACAGTTTATTCAGCATTTGTGAGCTCATGGTGGTGACTTTACACCAGGGACACACAGACTGTCATGCTCATAGGACAGATTTAATTACTATATCCATATTTCCTGACACTTCACACAGAGCACTGGGACACCCAGGGCTCTTCCCCCAGGACAAAGCTCAACTCCTCTGCCCAGCATCCTGGAGGCGTTCACAACTCAGCCCACCACTCTCATTCCTGAGGGCTCCGCCCTGGCCAGTGAGTACTTTCAGTCTTTCTAAGGTTGCCTGCACAGCTCCCCACCCACGCCCACCTGCACCACCAGCAGCGAGTACAGGGCATCCAGCACAAAGCACTCCTGGGATACCCACTTCAAAATGACTACTGCGTTTGGAGCAGAACATCTCCAACTGCTGACACTATTGCCCAGCTCAGTTTGCAACCACCTCCACGCTGGCTGGGCCCTGTATAAGAAAGGCCTCCTCTAGACACCCTGAGGTGCAGCCCAAGTGCACAGCAGAGAGCTGAGTGCTTGAGAGACTGCACGGAGGAGGGCAGCAGGTGCAGACGCTGGAAACCCAACCCCTGAGTGCATGGTTGTTCAGAATGGAAAATCCCACCTAAGGGCCACTGTGCACACCATGGAAACCTACTCAGGAGCCGCCACTCCAGGAGGCCCAGGATCAAGGTAGTGACCGGTGCACACCGGCCTCCAGCCAGTCACTGACCCCAGGAATCTAGACACCGCTCTATGCTGGTTCCTCCTCTCTCCTTCACGGTAAGGGATTTGCCCTCTGTGATGCTGGTTCCCAAACACAGCTGCTGAGCAGCCCCAACAGATTGCAACACACACACACACACACACACACACACACACACACACGGTGGCTTGAGTTCTCAGTCTGGGTTAATTTATAACCTGAGCAGTCAGGCCTCAATGAACACAGGGCACGTGAATGGAGGTTGAGGTGGCGGACAGAGGGTGCTGACCGTTTCAACAACCGTTGTGGCCCTGGGCCGTTCTGAACTGTCAGAGGCTGTGTACCTCAACGCCCAGGCTGTTAGTGTCATGGGGCTGAGGATAAACTCAGGGCACGCGGGTCTGGCTCCAAAGAAGCGAGGGGATGAGAGGCAGGTGTAACGGGCTGGCTGAGTCGTGTTCCTGACCTTTCCAACTCTAAAGCGGTGGCAGGAGCCCGGACTACCGAGTCAGCCCCGGCGGCAGGTGGAAGCAGAGCCCAAAGACCTGTGGAGCGCACGCGCTCACAGCGGCCGGCGGCTCCACACAGCGCAGCCCACTCCCCCGCGCAAGCGCACAAGCACGCACACCAGTGCGGCACGCCGCGCTCCCCCAGGCTCACCTGGCTGCGGCCGGACAGCGAGAAGGTGGCGTGGCTGGAGAAGCGTGCGGTGCCCAAGCGGGGCGCGCGGTTCGGAACCCCGGGCGCGGGCGGGGGGCTGGGCGTGTCGGGCACTGGGGACAACCCTGTAGCCAAGCCCAGCGCCTCCACCTGGCGGGTCAGGCGCTCGAGCTGCGCCTGCAGCCGCTGATTGTCGCGCTGCAGGTCGGCCACGGTGCGTGCCAGGGGGCCTGCCAGGCTCAGCGCCTCGGCCACGCGCCGCTCCACTCCGCGCTGCAGCCCCTGCATGTCCTCGTGCAGCGCGCGCACCGCGTCCTCCAGCGCCGCCTCGTAGCGGCCCAGCGCCTCGCGCACCGTGCGCGCCTCCTCGGCGTCGAGGGTCGACTCCATCGCCGGCAGGGTGCGCGGTCCTGCGAGCCGGCGCGGGACGAAAGAGGACGCAAGCTCTTCAGTTCCGTGCAGCTACTGGTGGTCCGCGGCAGGATTAACCCGGGGGACGGCCGGAGGGGCGGGCGCGGGGCGGGTCCCCGAGCCCAGGCAATGGCCGTCGCGCGGGGGCGGGGCCAAGGGGCGAGGCCTTCCCTCCCCGGGACACCCCGCCTCTGGCGACCTGTGTGGAGATGTGAGATGCAGGACCCCCAGCCGCTGATGAAGAGCGCTCCGTCCTTTTCTCTTCCGGGCTGCAGAGGCTTGGAGGAAGTGTGGAGTTCTAGCCCGGCCTGAGCCCTGAGGAGCGACGTGTGGCTTTGGGGAGGGGCCTCAGACCCACCGGAAGAAGGACCCGGCAGTCAAGTGGACGATACTTCGGGACAATGCCGAGGGTTGTGCAGGACTTCTAGGCTCTCGCTCGCAGGGTCCGACCGGATTCTGTTGGGCGTAAGGACTCCTCCACTGCTCAGGGAAACCTGAGAGCGGCAGCGGTGGCAGCCCTCGGAATTGCTGACCTGACGCTCGCCCTGTGCCGGCCACCGCTCGGGTCTCACATGCATGTACTCACTCACCTGTGGGACTTTCGCCTAGAATTTCTTGCACCTGTTATAAAACCTCAAGGAGAAGACAGGTGGTGAAGTCCCCTCCTGTTCTCTGCAACCCCCCCCCACACACACACACACACGCCGACCTAATCTGTAGCAAAATCTTGGCACTCTTCTCACCAGTGTAAGGGCTCCAGGCTCAGCCAGGGCGCCCTGCTAGGGCATAGAGGCAAGGCTGAGGGCAGACAGGGAGTGCTCAGGTCGAACCTTCAAATCCTGCCATGGGCAGCTTTGGGGCTAATCTCCTGACACACGCACACACACCCACACCCCGGCAGCAGCTCAGTCACTTGCCTCTACCCACAGGGGAAGGCTCCTGCCTCTATTCCCTTCTTTCATTCCTGATCCCAGATAGTAGCCTCTTTCCAAACCCACACACAAAAACTCTGACCATCACAAGAAAAAGGAAGGATGGAATCAGTTGCTGCTTTAGGATGATAGGATAAAGGACACTGTAAAACTGATTTAAAATAAAAACGAAAACATCTCACCCTCTGTGCAAAAAATTTCCTAATGAGCCTTCTCTTTCCCAGGCCTGGCCCCATGAAGTAGGCCAGGAGGCTGGGCAGGCACAGCCAGATGGCTCACAGGAAGGAGAAAGCTGAAAGGCTTTCCCACAGACTAGGAGGGTCTGTTCGGCTCACAGACCCTCCTAGCCTGGCCTTCTCTGCCCCAAAGGAGCTGGGTCAGTGTCACTGCTGATCACTACCCCCTCCCCAAGTGGGGACAGGAAGGAACACTGGTTTACCTAATCTAAGGAGCCTTCCAGCAATTATTTCACGGGAAAGTCAATTGCCAAAAGGCGTGAGTATGTGTGTGTTCCAAGTAGCCGTCTGGACAGAGTGAGCCAAACCGTTCCCTGCATTCTTTCTCAGGGTGGAATCTTTGATAGACTTCAGGAGCCGCTGCTATAGCAGCTCTTGCCCAGCAGTGCTCATAGCCCCTACAGGTCTGAGCACAGGAGCTTGGAGGTCAGAAATCCTGGCCATAGCCAGGCAAGCCACGTACAGAAGAAATGGCTTTGGGAGGCTTGGACAGGTCAGTTCTTGGTCAGCTATTGTGCAGTAGGGCAAGTACTTGTACCAGCAGCACAGGCATGGGGTAGAGGGTGAGCAAGGGTCCAGCCTTTTCCCCCATCCTCCAGGAGAATTTAGCTCGAGCTCTAGGGCAGGAACCCCAACAGGGAGGAGGAGGTAACAGATTGTAGAGGTCGCCAATCTCCAACCTCAGGTGACTTATCTGGTCCCTCCTGGGCCATCCTGAGAATACCTAAAGGAGCCGTTTGGGGAGCAGGCAGGATTCTTTCTGGGAATGGAGTAGGGACCCTGCCAAGGGCAGAGCTTGAGGCTTGCTGTGAGTTCCGGGAAGGCAGATGGTACAAGATTCAAACCATCCCGCTTGACCACTGAGTCAGTAGCTGAGAATGAGCCTAGGAGAGGAAACAGAACCAGAAGGGGCGTTAAGGAGGGGGGAATTTTGGGATGGGAAAGGGTGGAGTGGCACCACCCTATGGGCTAGCTCCAGGACAGAGGGAGCTGTAGCTCTGCCCTGCCCACTGCCCCTCCCCCACTCTCCTCCAGCTCAGCTCCTGCCCAGGACTGGACTACAAGAGAAGTGAGGGAGGTGAGGACTGATGGGCCTGGCTGAATTCCCTCCACTTTCACCAGCCCTAACGTCAACAAGCAAGCGGAGGCTGACCTCCCACCAAATCAGGACTCTGACGCCTACCCTTCCAGCTCCCCCTCACCTGGCTGTGACCTGGCTGCTGCCTGTGGGTCCCTGGTTCAGCTCTGGTTCTAGGCTCCAAGCAGGAAGTAGATAAAATTTCCCAAGTTCCCCTGCTAGTCACCTCACAAAATCAAATCCCTGCCAAGCAAAAATCACAAAGTTGGGAGAGTTAAAGACATAGGCCTGACAGGGAAACTGAGGTCCAGAGAGGGCAGGAACCAGCCCAAGGCCATTCAGCAAGGCATGCAAAGACATGACTGAAACCCAAGATTCTGCCCCAGACTGTGATACCTCTTTTTCCCACACAATAGTTCCAGCTCTCCAGTCAGGGCAACAGTCAGATTTGCCAGTTCTGAGCAGCTCCCCCTCCCAGCCTAGCTGGAATCGCGGCTTGGCTCCCTGCTCCTCGGAGGTCTCCTGCCTCACGCCTCTGCTCCATCTTCTGCACCCCAGATCCACATGTGCAGGTCACATATGCACACCTGCACGCGTGCCTTCATGCCATCCACAGAAAGGGGGGCTGTCCATCTCAGCCATTAATTTCCCCCACACCTGGTGTGAAACTGGCTTAAGTAAATGATCCAAAATTGTTGGGTGATTGGATGTCTGGGAAGAAGGGGCTCAGTGACAAGCCAATAGAACCCACAGGACTGGGCGAACCGTGGGAAATACGGGAGAGAAAGAGGCAAAGATGGCTCTTAAATTCTGGATTGGGAATATTAGGGTATCACGCAAACAAATCACAGAGAAAGTACATTAGAGGTAATTGTGAGCTATGGGGGCTCAAAGGCAACTGCTGATCTTACTGGGGGTCCCTCCAGGCCCTGCTGCTGGGAAGGACTCAGATTGGAGGGTCATGGGCCAGGGTGAGTGCATTATCTGTCAGGTCATGACTGACCCTGCCACACTCTCCGTGGAGCCTCAGCTTGCTGGGGCAGCTAACGGGACTGACAGTCAGGCCTCACAACTGCAAAGATCTGTTCAATCAGCAGTGCCCTGCTCCTCACGGTTTGCAGCTGCAACTGCCCAAAGGGAGCCTGTCAGCAAGGCCCCAGCAGACAAGCACACTCCGCCAGCCCCGGCAGGCACACCATCCCCCGCTCCTCCTCCCAAGTCCTGAAATCCAGCCCCTGGCCCTGGAAACCATTGCCTCCTTAGGAGATCCATGGGGTGGGGACACAGGGTTTATAGTTATCTTTTCCTGCCAGGTTTCTGGATTCAGGAGCAAAGTGTGATAAGAAGGGAGGTAGAAGAGGTGGTGGAGGAGCCATTCTGGGAGGCCCCAGCGTGGACAAGTCCTAGAGTTCCCAAGTCTCATCCTCAGCCAAGACCCAGGGAGACACCCCAGAGAGACCCGTGAGTGTGCT
>RJWT010048400.1:0-11166 GCA_004365215.1 Cuniculus paca | reverse complement strand
AATGTTCATTCCTTATATAGGTTTTCCCAAAATTTTTAGTTATTTCTGTATAAATGCTTTAACTGCTTAATCTTGCAATATTTGAAAGGACTTGTCAGTCTTCCCAAAGTAGACAACAATATTATTTAAAGGCAATGATGTAGTAAAGAAATAAAATGCAGGTAGGTGTCAGAAATCAAAGGGACTTTCCCCAAGACTCCCTTATTTTTTTTTAAAGGCATCAATCAATCAATCAATCAATTTATTTGTTTATTTATTGGTACTGGGGATCAAACTCATGACCTCACCCTTGCCAGGTAGGCACTATGTGGCTGAGCTATATCCCTGCCCTTGAGATGTAAACCTGGCCCAAGACTCCCTTATTTTTGTACATTCACAGATGATGGTGTGAGCTTCTAGGCCTTTGTCCTTTTGTCTGGTGGTACATCCATGATCCTTTTATTTTCTGCTGCTTCCATTCTTTTGGACCCTCTAGGTTTCCAAACAAAGTTGACCTTTGTAGATTCTTGTACCACTAATCCTGTTTACCAACATAATAAATGCCCTTGCATAAATATATATATATATATATTTTTTTTCTATTGATTCCTCTCTTTTAGAGAATCCTAACTAATTCATAAACATTTTCTGTGTTCTCTGAGAAGTTATATATTTTATATTTAGCTTTATTTTAAATTTGGCTTAGTACTATTTTTCAATTAATTTATTGTGAAAGATATAAGAACAATTTTGGCATACAGGCATTCAGTTGTTCTAGCAGTACTTGTTGTAAGGACTGTAATTTCACCCATTGAATTGCTTTTATTTCCTTGTCAATTATAAGTAACTATATTTGTTCACTTGATTTTCTGAACTAGCTCCTACTTTCTTAATGCATATATGTTTATGCTATGGTCACACTGCTATGATTACTATAACTAAATTTTGAGTCATGAAGTTAGGTATTATAAGTGCTGTACCCTTTCTTTTTTAATGATTGTAATGTGTATTTCAGTATCCTAAATCTTGTGTTTTTCCTTTTTTCCTTATTCTAAGCAGAAATTGTTTTTCTTCTCATAGTTCCCTTAATATGTTAATTTTAGACATCTTTTTAAATATATATATTTTCATACACATTTCTGTCAAAGCAATGCTTCTTGCATTCCACAATTTTTGACCATTTGCGTTTTTATTGTTACTTAATTTACAATAATTATATTTATTCTGATAATTATTTTACTCAAGTATGAATGCTTGTTACTTTCAAATATTTAGCATTTTTGTACTGTCTTATTCTTTATTTTAGTTTAAATGTTGTCTAAAAACATACTTTGTATGATTTCTGTTGCTTTAAATTTGATGACATATTTTATGGCCACAATGCAGTTCATATTAAAGAACATTTCATGTGTGTTTAAGAGCAGTGTGCATTCTGATGTTTTTGGATGAACTATTCCTAAAATGTCAATTAAGCAGGTTAAAAGATAGTGTTATTTAGTTTCTCTAGGTATAGTTGTTATTTTTACACTCTACTGGAGAATTTGTGCTTTTTCAATGTGTAGTGCCCATCTACAACTCCTGATAATTTTTCTTGTTAAAAAATTTAATTTTCTGTAAATTATTACAACTACTTAGTTTTATTTTGATTAGTGTTAGCATCATTTATCTTTTCACGTTCCTTTACTTCACCTATTTGAGTATTTATGTTGAAAGTGACTTATAATAAACAATTTGTCTTAGAATCACTTATTAATCCTCTCTGACAAACTCTGTATTTACTTTGTATATTTAGATGTCTCGTATTTAAAGTAATTATTATTATAGCTGAAATAATATCTACTGTGTTTCTGACCATTATCTACTGCATGCACTTGTTTCTTTTTTATATCTTTTCACTTTTCTTTTTCTGCTTTCCATGATTTTAACTCATTGTTTTATGTGATTCCATTTTTTCTTTTTGATTAGACTAACAATGGTACTTTTGCTTTCAAAGATTTTAGCAATAGTCCAAGGCTTTTTAATATACATTAAAAATGGGTTAGTCCCATCTCAAGGAAGTGTAAAATTTCAAGCATAATTCAGGTAACTTGTACCAAAGTATTCCTAATGCCCACTTCTCCTCTACTATAAATTTTCTATCACTCATTTTACTTATCTACATGCTGTAACAATCCATTTTTTCTACTATTACTTTAAATAGTTACATTTTACATCAAATAAGAATAAGAAGAATAAAAGATTTTATTTTAGCTACATTTATTTCTTCTCTGATACTCTATATAAATCCACACTTTGGATCTATATAATTTTCCTTATCCCTGAAGTATTTCTATTATTTCTTACATGGTAGGTCTGATTACATTGAATTCTCACAGCTAATTTTTGCTTGAGAAAGACTTTAATTATCTTTTATGCTGGAAGAACAGTTTTGGTGCCTATTGAATTCTAGGGTTTTGTTTTTTTTTAAAAAACACTTTGGTATTCACTTTTTTCTGTTTATACAATTTATTACTAGACCATAATTCTTATTCTTATTCCTTCCTAAGTAAGATTTTCTTCCTTTGACTTCCAAGATATTCTCTTTACCATGCTTATACATGAGATGACTATGTTTGTTGTGACTTTTAAATTTTATTTTTATGATTTGCCTGGTTGGTGTTCTTGCACCTGACTTAATCTGTTATATAGTGTCTGATACGAAATGGAAAACGGTCAACCATTACTGCTTTGAATGCGTCTCTACAGTTTTTCTTCTTCAGATATTTCAGTTATGCTACTATTATACTTTTTATAATTGTTCCATAAATCTGGGATGTTCTGATCTGCTCTGTCATCATTTTTGGATATTTTTATTGACATATTTTATTCCTCTGTGTGTCCTATTAGTGAACTCATTGAAAGCATTCTTATTGTAATTAAAATTATTTTCATTTTACTATTTTCCTTCGATTCTTAGAGGTTTTATGATTTGACTTACATTGCTAACTGCATTTTTATGTTGTCTATTTTTCACCGGAATCCAAAACATATTAATCATAGTTGAAGAATTGTTTTAAATTTCGTGCCTGAAGATGTGTACATTTGTGATACCGAGTTTGTTTCTCTTTCTCTGTGTCTCTGTCTCTGTTTTTTTCTTTCTCTGTATCTCTCTTACTCTTTGTCCTTCATCTGCCCTCCTTCTCCCTCCCATATTTCTTCTTATTTGTCTTGCCATTTGTTTTCTTAAAAGCTTGATATATTTTTCAGATAATGAAGATCAGGTACACAGGTCTTTGGTGTCAGATTTTATGTTATTAGGAATTATTCTGTTTAATTTTTTATAGCTACATATGGTAGAGACTTTAAATTTCTTTATTTTTCATGACTCTATTTCTCTTTTTATTTTGGTTTTTTATAAGTATTTTTCTGCTCTTTAGGAAGACTCTGAATCTTGCAGTTCTTTCAGCTGTAGTCCACTGTTTTTATAATGGAGTTGGTATGGAAAAAGTATGTAGCGGGAAAGTGTTCTTTTATCTTGTGACTAAATCTCTAGTTTTGTAAAGTTGTGTCTCTAGGTTGTGGCTTTCATAAATGTTTCTCTAGCAGTGTAGTTTTTATTAAATGACTCTTGGATCACGTAGTAAAATTGGCGTTCTAGAGTCTGAATAATAGGTTTTTTTTCTCCCAACAGGATGTGGATTTAGCTCCCCATTACTACCACCAGAGAATAGACATTACGTATGACATTCTAGGAATATTTCACAATGATTATATTTCTTCTTCCCCCATTAAAGCCACAGGATGTTTCCATGATATTTACCTTGAAAACGACAAGTTTGCAAACTATAGGTCTCTTCCTAGAACTAAGGAGCCAGAATTTTATCTTCATTCAGTATCTAACCAATCATCTAAATTACCATTTAAGTAATTCTACACATTTTTAGTTTCCAAGTCTTCTGCTCCAAGAAAACAGTGCTTTGTCATTTGATTTGCTTGTCTCTTCAGAGTTCAGGGTGGCAATTTGCCCTGTAATCTCAGTTCCTCTGATGAGTTCAATAAAAATCATTGATTTTCTTTTGTTCTCCTTTTTCTTGCTGTAAGGATTGGAGTGACCAAGCTGAAGTTCATCTTCACTTGTGGCAGTAGAAATCAGAGTAATCAGTCATTTCATTTTTAACCTCTAAACTACCTTAAGGATTTAAAGTTTATATTGCTATTCTTCATATTTTTATTTTGTCAATATATTAATGATATTTCTTTTAAAGTTTTGTCTGCTAACAGTGATATCTATTTCATCTACTTATTTTGGTTTATGCTCATTTCTGCTGCTAGATCATATTGCATACTTTTTAAATTTAATGCCAGATATTGTATATTAAAAGATCAGAGAAGCTCTTGTTGATTTTGTGTCCCATGAAGGGTGTAATCTTTTCCATAAAGCAAATAAAATAAAAGTAGATTCTTTTGATCACAGACCAGGTTAGTTGTAGGACTCCCTCTACACAGGTTAAATTTTTTTTTTTCAATTTTGGTCTTGTTTACACTTCATACCCTTTTAACCTTATTCTGTGCCCCTTTGAGTTGTTAACTTCAATCTAGGAATCATTTGCTTGTACTGTATCTGTTATCCTGTGAGATGTTTACCTCTAGCCTCCACCACCACATTATCACCTAACTTTTAAACTACCTAATCACATCTTTGGCTTCCCAAATGCTTCTTCTTGTATATTGTTATCTTATCTTTCTGAGTATGTTTACCTTAAAGGTTATATTAGTGCCACTGTACTATAATGCAATACCTGAGGTCAACTAATCTATGAAAGGAAAAGTTTATTTTTGCTCCAAGTTTTAGAGGCTCCAGTCCACGTTTGGGCTGACCCGTTCTTGGACTGCAAAGGTCATGTTGAATGTCGATGGCCAGCAACATGTGTCAGAGCTAACTCTTGACCTCATTAGCAGGAAGCAGAAAAGATAATGAAGAAGGTCCAGGATTCCACAATCCCTTGCAAAGGAATATTCCCCAATTATCTATAAGACACCACCTCCTAAAAGTTTTGCCTTTTCCCAACAGTGCCGCTCTGGGGACCAAACCTTTAACTTGCAAGACTTTGGGGAACATTCAAGATCTAAACTATATAGGAGCCAACAAATAATTGGAGAAATTATACACTTAACTTTTTATTTTTGCATGAATCCTTTTACTTTTTTGTTTTGTTTATAAATTAAATTGCTTTAAAATTTACAATATCCAGTCCCTGTTTTATTAGCAATGTCAAATTTATTAATGAGAGTTTTAAATGTTCCCATTTTGTTAAATTTCCCTTAGCTATATTAATATGCATACATATTATATTTGAAAATACTGTATATCCAAACAACTGGAGTAGTATCTTAAAGTCTTGGAAAAATATCACAGGGAAAATATTAAAAGTCAAAATTAGTCTACATGATGAAAATCAAAGGAGAATTTCTTGCTACTTCTAGCTTTTTTATTTTTAAAATATCTTATAGTTAAGTATCTGGATCAATTAATATTTAAAAATAAATTAAATTGCCTGGAGCTTTAATTTTGGTGTACTTAAATCTTATATCTGTTTTTGTCATTCAATTTTTAAAAATATGTAACTCATAAACTAAGCAATCATTGTTATGAAGATGCTACAATTCATTATAATAAGTAGAGAATTTTCAAATTTTCACCTTGCTTTACTTTATCAGTTTTTTGAAAGACAATGTACCTAAGGGTAATGAAATGACATATTATATGTAAATAGTCAAGTGAGGGACAGTATCATTGCAACGCTACAACTAATTGCATACAGATTTATACATTAAGTACATTTTCTTTCATTAATTCCCTCAAGAAAAAAAAATAAAACCAGAATACCTGAAAGTACTTGCTTTATATTTGTCTAATATTATGTATTAAGTATCACTTAGAAGCCATTTTCGGTCCTATATTTCTAGTAATTGGCAAATTTATTTGAGAAAGAATATGCTTACTGTAGTGATAATATATGTACACATGTGTGTAGAAATAAATTTATACAAAACATTGCTTTTACAAAATTGGTTATACTTAAATTGTCAGACCACAAGAGTTTAATCCCCTAGAATTTAGCAATTGGTGATTGATTAATCTTTCCCTTGATGCAGGATTGTGACTCTGAAAAGTATACTATTGTTTATGTACCTTGTATTTCTATGAAAGATGAAAATAAATTACTTAAAACATTGACCCTCCAGTTACAAATGAGTTGTTTAAATATTCACATAGTCTGTGTCCTAGTATTTGTTTTAAATAAATATCTGTATAAATAAATATCTGTATCTTTATCATTTTACAGCCTTGTATTTATTAGCCATTCAAAAATCACTATTATTTATTATTCAGTATTATTTACAGAGACAGGTGTGAATTATTGCTTTTTTATAACTGGTACATCTATTTAAACAAAGAAGACTGACATTTTTCCATAAATAGACTTTGAAAAGAGAAATATTCGATTCTGGCAATTTTAGCATGCATGAATTTTTTTTCTTTTGAAATGGTTCATTGGAGATAATTGAAGGAGACAAAGCAATGTCCTTGGTGATATTAGCTGGAGCACTGCTTGATGGGAATGAAGGCACACTAGGTCAACATGAAACCTGCAAAAAAACAATGACAATTAAAGAAAACATTCTTTCAGAAGTTCAAAATGGAAACTAAAATGACTAGATATTAACATCCTCTGTTTATGTGTTCCAGAAAATAGTCCTTATTCACTTCGACAATATAATTTAAAAAGAGGGCCAATTAAAGACTTATCAGAGCAGTTACCCTTTTTCACTATAGCAGTTAGTTTTCTTGCTTTTTTTAAGCAATGAATTTAAAATTTTAAAAAATTGGAACAGAAAACAGACTAAAGAATGGAAGAATAAAGATTTTCATCCAGGAAGAAACACACACACACACACACACACACACACACACACAGAGTAACAAATTCAATAAGTACCTTTTTTGCTCACCAAGCAGAATCAACAATTTTAACATTGTTATATTTGGTTCTTAAAAAGGTGTATATTGTTTAAAAATGTATACAACATTGTCTACAAGCAATTCTATTTGAAAAATACATCTTTTGAAGTAATCTTAAATCTTCTCCAGCTTTTTACTTCCTTGAAGAAAACCAAGATTCATAATTTAGTGTGCATGTTTTTAAAATACTTGTCATTATTTTATACAGGATAGACCATATTTGCATTTAACATACATGTATATGAAATCATGTATCATTTCTCAACCTGCCATTTTACTAAATAATATTTTTGATGTAGAAAAGATGACCTGATCCATTCTTTTTTCTGATTATAGTTTTCACTATTAGATGAATCTAATCTGTACATACTACCTAATTAAAATATAGCTGAAATTTATAATTTAACAGATGATACTGTAAATTTATTTAGTTATTAATTAATTAATTAATTAGAGACAGCATTTCATTATGTAGTTCAGGCTGGTCTGGAATTCACTTTGTAGCCAAAACTGGTCTCAAACTTGCTGCAATATTCCTGCCAGAGCCTTCTGGGTCCTAGGATTACATGTGTGTGCCACCACAGCTGAATGAATTTATTTAGTTTTTATCATTATTTCTGTTTTGGGCTTCCAAAAACTTATTTATTTTGACCTTCTCACAATGTATTCATTTCACTTTCTTTTTTGTTATTTATTATATTGGTAAAGTATTCTTTATTTCACTTTAATTTCTAACAGCTAACACCTTATTTATCCTACACTTTTTAAATTAAGCGCCTATGATGAAATATTTAATGTATGTCTTACACATATATATTTGAATGTTTACGAATAATTGTTTTACCTCTTTGTGGAAAATTTAAGGAATTTATTATAGTTTAAAGTTCCTGAATTCACATTTTGTTATTGTTGTTGGTACCAGGGATCGAACTTAGGACCTCAAACTCGCAGGGCTCGCGTTGTGCTGCTGAGCTATATCCCTGGCCCTGAAATGTTTTTCTACACTTTCAAGTGACATTTTATGCTTCATAATTAGTCTCACGATGCGGAAAAGTTATTATTTTCTATAATCCTCAAGCTAAAGTAATTTGCTTCTTTCTTTGCTCACTGCAATTTGAATCTCAATAATTTTCATAAATACCTTGTCATTTTAATTCCTGTGGAATTTGACTTTCCTCCATACTTATATTACTTTTCCTTGGTTTAGAAAATGACTGACAATTTTTATTTGTTTTCGAAGATACTATCCTTTTCCGTTCTTATCGTTTTTATTACAGGGAATCTGGTATAATCTTATTAACATGATTTTGGAGATACTCAGGTTTTTAATCTGATAGTTCTAATTTTTTTTAAAATGGAAGTTGCAAATAGTTTTATAAATGTTATTTATCTAAGTATATAAGTATTTCTTAAATTCAGTAATTTTTATTTATAGTGTCATTAAATATTTCTTCTTCTCATTCCCCCATTCGACTTTCTACTGTTGATCCATCAACTGTTCTTCAAATTGAAACAAATCTATACTTGACTTTGTAAGTTTACCATGCTATTTGCTTCTCTTAATTGATCAAATCTATAGTATGTCATATATTTTATTTTATTATTTTTGGAAATATGTTGTAATTCTTTTCCTACACTTGGCTCTCTTTACCCTGCCTTGTTTAAAAATCTTGATACCTTTCTTTATAACTATCTGATTGTATCTGTGAACATTTAGAGTACACTTAATTTAAGTTTCCTTCTATTTAACTTCTTTAGTTCATTGGCTAACAATACTTGCATTGGGATCTACCCCAAGTTTCCATTAGATTTCACTGTGAGTTGTAATTTCAGTTTGTAGTCTTTCCTCAATGTCATAAATCTAAAAACCTTCAAGTGGTAAGAATTAGAGAAACTAATCTGTAGGACATTTTATATACTGTTGTCATATCCATATATAATTTGTTAGTTTTTGAACAGTTTGATTAGTTCAAGTGTTCAGGGTTTTCATCCTTCACAACTAGTGAATGTGGCATCAAGACTACCTTGTGCAATTTTTGATATTTGTTGTAACTATTTCTTAACAGAGTTTGCTGCAGAAGGTTTGCATTTTGCTGTATTCCTAAATGAATAGATAAATAAATGTTATCAACATATTAAAATCAGTGATTTTTAGGTCTGCACGAAAAGGGATATAGTTTAGTGGCACAGGTCCTGTCTGACAAGAATGAGGTTGTGAGTTTGATTCTTGGTACAAAAAAAAAAAAAACAAAAAACAACTTTGGCCATGATTTTCAACATTTTGTACACAGCTCATATACTAGGTCCATTTCCTTCACGGCAACTCCAAATTCTTCTATCAACAATCCCATGATTTACATGGCTTCACCCTCTTTTCACCATCAAAACTATGAATTATTTTTTAATTTAGTAATTGAGTACATATGACCACTAGGAAGAAGAGTCATTCCTTACTTCAGTTTGCCAATTTGACAGAAATAAGGTTCATGAAAATTTACTTTTTACCTTTACCTTGAATTAAATTCTTGCATTCAGATAATTACTTACAAATGTCCCAATTCACAATTAACATATACTTTTTATTTTGTAGATTAGATTAACAAAGGAAATACTATTTCACTCATAAAATCCATAATCCATATTGCATTAAAAATATGGAATGGGTTTGAATATGAGGTCTTATATTAAATTTTGATTTTTTCATACTAAATTATAGCAGCTATCTCAGATTTACCTCTAGAATCAATACTATTGCTAGTTAGGTCTTGATTAATGGGCCTTTATAATCACCAAGCCTCTTTTTGTTTCAAAGTTACTAGATACATCATCTACATGTCAAGTCAAAACAAATACTTCCCTTTTCATAGTAGTTATGATGGGAAGGATTATGGTAAGTGTATGCAATGATGAATGGAGGAGAAATCAGAAAAATATTTAGCGTAAATAGCCATCCATTAAATTTCAGTTAGTTTGAAACATGCAAAAGAATATATTACATCATGTGTATCTTCC
The DNA here is from genome assembly GCA_004365215.1 of Cuniculus paca. Classification (NCBI taxonomy): domain Eukaryota; kingdom Metazoa; phylum Chordata; class Mammalia; order Rodentia; family Cuniculidae; genus Cuniculus; species Cuniculus paca. Next base: position 1,172 of record RJWT010048400.1, on the reverse strand, counting down.
ACTTTCTAATATAACCTGAATCAATAGATTAATTAGGTAGAGTGTTTAATTAGGTCTTTTAAAGTCATATTAAAGAGGATATGGAATATAACAATTATTAAACATCTAACTTTGAGCAGTGCTTTATACATTTTCAAATTTCCATTTGATTAATTTAATTCATAGTAAAGACTATGAGGCATTAGTTCTGAGTGAATCACATGTCGGTTCTCTTTTGTAACACTTGAGCAATTAGAATGGTTTAAAGAAAAAATAATCATTAGATAAAATACACAGTATAAGAATATAGAAAAAGAACACATTAACTATTTTTAAAACTTTTAAGATTTAGCACCTTGAAAAATGTCTGCTTTTATAATATGTAAACTTCATGATTTTTAGACTATATTTCCCAAATTGTATATCCAGTAAGTTAAGTTCTGACACACAAATTTATATATTATTTTGAATTGCTTCCAGTATTTAAGAAGTTAAATTAAAATGACTAAAACAATCAGTAGAATCAACAAATATTTTCAAACACTGGATATGTGAGGTATCTGTCATTAATTGTACTTAATTGTACTCTCAAGGAGATAAATCTACTGGAAAGGAAATTTGGAAAGTATTAATTTATCAATTCTTATTGCAAGGTAATAACTGAATAATTAATTACTATGTTAAAAGGAAGATACAAGAAAATTTATAATGAATGATATGGAAAAATGAGAAATTTGTAAGGCATGAATTAAAAACGAGGAAAAAAGGGCAATATTTTATATTTAAGAAAATGATAAGTTAACTAAGTTAATGAGAAAGTGACAAAAGCAATATAAGATAGTTAAAAATAATAAAAATCAGTGAAATGTGCATATTATGAAAATATTTCTTAGGCAAAGCAGAACAAATAATAATTTTAAACCATCTCAACACTGAAATATAGTTTTCATTTTTCTTATAAAATTATTAGTAAAAATTTTTCAGTAGAAAAAGTAGTATAGAATAAGTATTTAAAAACTTTCATAGAGGAAAATTTTAGAAATGAATGAAATATGTTTAAAAAATTTAAAATATGCAGTTGTCCTAGACTTTTAAAAAATCCTTTTAATAAAGCACAAAAGTTTCTGAAGATTTTCTTTAATGCTATATACAAAAAATAATGCAACAAATAAGTGAAGAGTAGGATAAAATAT
>RJWT010048399.1:0-11155 GCA_004365215.1 Cuniculus paca | reverse complement strand
TCCAGCACAGAGCTGGGCTCTAACTGCCTCCTTCAAGTGCCTATGACAGTAGAGTCATGCTTGAACTAGACACGGACACAACATTACCACTGGCTTGAATTCACAATGAACTTCCTATTTTCTTTCTCTGTTTTTGGGGATGGTTAAATTTATGTTTCTTTGTTTTATCTTTTAATTGTTTCTTTCTTTGTGAGTGTGAACATGATTTTTAGGAATTTTTTAACTTCTTGTGTTTTTTTATTCTGCCTTTGTCTCCTATCTTCTCCACCAGTCTCCTGAAGGATGAAACACATTTGTTTGATCTCCAGTCATGCCTCTAATTTATTTTTCCTCTTTAGTTCTCCATTTATACCTCTTCTCATTTGGAAATTTAATCCCCTTGATTACTTTTCTTCTTTCACACTTTGTATCATTTGGATCCTTTCTTCTGTGTGTTTACATTTTATCTCTGCAGATTTTTTCTTCCCTTTCTCAAGTTCTATACACCTCCTTCTACTCCTAAATAATATTGTTTACACCACCACTCTTTCCTGTTTCACATAGCATTGCTTTTAAGGTTTCAGAATTTTCTTTTTTGCATCCTCAATTTCCAAACCGTAAATTTTAATAGTGTAGTCAGAAAGGTTTACACGTTTTTTGATATTTAAGTCTGTCAAATTATTGATGAATTGTTTTCTACCATTAGCAGAGAAATAGCAGCTATATTTAGTTCTTAGAAGCTATATGTCAGTACCTTATTTGGTTTAATATTATGCCATAATATTCAGTTTCTACTTTATTATTAAGAGTGTTGTATAACTACTTTCCACGGTATGCTAGTGTCTCATTTATATGGGGTGATAACAATGTATCTGTTTTGCATGACATCAAAAGTGTCACACACTTGTCACTATTTCTGTGGAAGCCAGCATTTAGAATACTTTTCTGATATTAACTTTAGAGGACGTTCCCAGAAAAAATTTTTGCTGGCCTTACACTCTGTTCTGAAAGTTAACAAGTTACTGAATCTTGGGAAAGGAGTATCATTAGCCAAACCCAAAGTGGATCCTTGCACAGAAAGTACACCAATGCAAAGCAACTAAAGAATTTGCATAACAGCAACCAAGTTGTTAGACTAGAAGCATCCATAAGGTTCAGCACAAAACCAAACCTGGAAAAAAAAAAAAAGGAAAATGGGGGAAATGGCATCAGAATGCCTCATGAAGCACTCAAATTCCCTGAAGCCATTTCAGGGGGCAACAAAGTGCAGAATTATAGAGTGGTACCCAGCCTTAGCAATTTAAATTGTTTTCTCATTTTGGGAAGACAACTGGATTTTTGTTTCAGTGGGGAAGATGGCCGTGATTCATATTTGTGACCAACGTTCAGTTTGTGAACACAATAAAAATTTAATTTTGGCAAATAACATCTTTTTTTGAACCAAAATTTCTGCAGAGAATTCATCAATAACCCAGATGTCTCTTTATAAGCCAAACACCTGAATTACAGCATACCATGAGGGGGGGTTAGAAAACAACTCAAGGACGTAGTCAGCAGGATGAGAGAAGATGCAACTAAACATATAATGACAGTAATAATAAAAAATTCGGGCCTCTCAGAGGATATTAATTGATGGCTGGATGAGCTAAATAAAATTACACAAAGCATAATGATTGGTTTACCTTACAATTACAGCCTATAAAAAGTTTTCATTTAGATATCCAGGAAATTAAAAATCATAAAGAAAGCATAGGCAGCACTATAGATGAATGTGAGGACACAATTTCAGCACTGGAACACACTGATGCCTTCAAAGAACAAATATTGAGACACATTGTGAACAGCAAGAGGACATGAAAAACTGATCCAATGACTGCAACATCATTCAAGGAAGAGTAATCAAATAATAGATAAAGTACATGAAATATTAGAAGGTAACAAAAATGGCATAAAAAAAAAACTCCTCCAGAATTAATGGCAGGAAACTCTCCAAATCTATTGAAAGAAATAAACATACAAATAATTCAAGCATGTAGATCACCAAATAGCTTTGAACAAGAGAGAACTTTTCTGCACCACTTTATACTCACAATTCATGAGTCCATGACAGAGACAAAATCTTAGTAGCTTTCAGTGAAAGGCAACCAATCATGTACATAGTTAAACCCATTAGAATCCCAGCAGACTTCTCCATAGAAACTGAAAAGCCAAAAGGGTTTGCAATGAAATGTGAGAGGCCCTATAAGATACTTTCCAATCTCAGTTTAAGAATCCTTCCATGTTTATCCTTAAATATTGTAGGAGTAATAAGACATTTCCATAACAAGGAACACTTCAGGAAATGTATAAACACCAAGTGAGCATTTCAAAAACTTCTCAAAGACACCCTAAAATAGTCCATGAAGCCAACAATGTCTACAAATCAAAAAGAATGAATCCACCTGGGGGCATGAGCAGCTGAGTCAGGGAAAATGAGGAAGTCAGCAAGAGGAAAGTAATGCAATGAGAGGAATAAGTCAGTAGCTCAGTAACAAATTTCAATGTGTATGCTATCAATTCCCCAGTCAATACACAGATTGATAAAATGGATTATGACAAATAACAATATGTAGCATATAAGAAACATGTCCAAGTAACAAAATATCCTCATAAATTAAAGTGAATGTAAGGAAACAATATTCTATGGAATGGGAAAGTAGATAAAAAAACAAGAGTGGCTAATCCAATTTCACACAAAATGATTTCAATCCTAAACTGAGAAGCAGAGACAAAAATTCACCACTTATCACTAAGGAGAAACATGCAACAAAAACGTTCACAATTATACACCTATAGTCACTAAATAACTCTGAACCCAATTTTATGAAACCAACATTATGGACATCAAAAATCAGATAAATACCAATATGCTATTCAAGGAGACCTCGTACCCCACTGCCACAAATGTCAGATCAACAAGAAAAAAATTTAACAAAAACACTTTAGAGGTGACATAAATCTTTGAAATTACAGTCTTAATATATTTCTACAGAGTGTTGTAACTAAAAACAAAAGAATACACATTCTTCTCAACAGCGCATGTGACTTTCTCCAATGTAGACTAAACCTTAGTCAATAAAGTATGCTTCATACATACAGAAGAATTCAATTATCTCATGCATATCATCAGATCATAGTGCAATGCAGCTAGAAATCAAAGGTAAAATGAAACAAATAACCTATGCAAGCATATCAAAGATAAATGATATCCCATTGAGTGACAGATGAAATTAAAGCAGAAATTAGATATTTTCTAAAACCAAATTATAATGGCAGTGTGATATACCAGCACCTATGGGATGCAATTAATGCAGGTTTTTAAAGGAAAGTAATACACTGAATTTCACATGAGAAAAATAGAATAAGCTGAAATAAATGAATGAATGATATACCTGAATTTTGTAAAAGACAAAAAACAACAAAACAAAAAACAAACAAAGAAAAACAAAATAAAACAAAACAAAAAACCCAAGAACAATCCAAATACAAACTTCATCTGAGGAAGTAAACCACAATGATCACAGCCAGAATTACAAAATTGAGAATAAAGAGCTTACCAAAAAAAAAAAAAAAAAAACCAATGAAATGCAGAGATGAAGAGTGTTCTAGTTTGTGTCTAGGTGGCTCCTTAAGCCTCATGCAGTCATGGTGATGGCTGAATCTAGCATTTGTGAAGGGTTCATTGTCTAGTCCTGGATTTGGTGGTGTGACTACTGTACCCACCCAGAGGTGGAGCCAACACATAGTATAAGGCAGGAAGAAGGTATGTTTTTTTCCTTGGTTTTGCCTTTTTGCTCTTGTTGCTTGTGGGTCTCCATGAACAGCTGACTCTCCGCCATGCCACCCTGCCTGGGAGCCAGCTGAGTATGGACTGAAATCTCCAAAAACTGTAAGAAGTAAACCTTGCCTTCTTTCATGTTGGGCATCAGGTATTTTGTCTCAACAACCAGAAAACAGTAACCAAGGAAAAGAGTATGGTCTTTAAATGTTTTAGCACAATAGACAAACTTTGAACTAAACATAGCTAATCTTAAATCTTAACAGGCTTTGCTGAAATCCAGAAGTTAACCAATATCTAATTTGAGATTCTGAAATCTAATAAGAAAGAAAATTCAAAACAAAAGAATAAACTCTTAGGTAACTTTGCACTATCAAACCTTCAAAACTATGTTAAAAATATTGAAATAAGCTTATTGCAGCCAGTGAAATTGAAGTAGTAATAATAAAAAGGAAAACTACTTATTAAGAAAATAACATGTCCTGACATAATCATTGCTGAAATCTATAAGTACTTAGGAGAAAATCTAATGCCAGTCATCCTCCAACTCTCTCTTTTTTTTTTTTTTGGTGGCACCGGGGATTGAACTCATGACCTTGTGCTTACCAGGCAGGAATTTAAGGCACTGAGCTAGATCCCTGACCCTTGTCTTTTCGAGACACGGTCTCACTATGCCATTCAGGCTAGCCTTGAGCTCACATCGTAGACCAGGCTGGTCTCGAACTCACAACTATCTTCCAGTCTCACCCTCCTGAGTGCTGGCATTACAGGTGTGAGCCACCACACCTGGCTTCCTCCAACTCTTTAATGAAACTGAAAGGGAAACAGTACTCCCACCATCAATCCTAGAAAAAGGGTTACCATGATTCCAAAACCAGCAAATGACCAAAACAAATGGAGAATCATAGGTGAATTTCTTCATTGAACACACCAGCAAAAAATCTCAAGGATACTGACAACTAGAATGTAACAAACTTTCCAAAAGCTAATATGTCACTCAACAGATCTAAGGATACCTCAGCACACTCAAATCAATAATGTAAAATATTATACGGACTATACCAAGATTGAAAACCACTCAGTTCTCTCAACAGACACAGATAAAGCATCTTATGAAGTACAACACCGACTCACAACAAAATTCTACAGAAAAATGCAATAGAAACTCTTATGTCCATCGGATAAAAAACCATCTCTGATAAACCATGGGTCAAATTTTGTGAAATGTAGAGAACGTGAAATTGTTCCTACTGAAAGCAGGATGAAGAGAGGATGACAAACATCACCACTTTGTTTCCTATAGTTCTGAATGAAAAAGGAAGTATGAGAGGGCAAGAGAAAGAAATAACATAGTATGAGTTGGTATGCAGAAAGGTAAACTCTCACTACTTGCTCATGACATGACTCTCTACACAGAAAACCATAAGAACTCCACCGAAAGAATTCTAGAACTGGAAACCAAATATTTTAGTGCAGGACAACACAGAGACAGCACGGAAAAAATCAATAGGATTCCTGCACAAGAATACCAAACTCTGCATGAAGGAAGTTAGGGGAAAATGCACTTTATATTTGCATCAAGAAAAAAGACATACTTAGGAAATAATCTAACACAAGATGTGAAAAACCTGTATAATTAGAAGTATGGTAGTCTGAAAAATAAATTAGAAGAGTGTATCAAAATATGGAAATGTAGTTCTTGTTCCTGAATTTTCAGATACAATATACTCAAAATTGTGCTTTCAAAAATTGGTACTTAGATGTCATGCACTCCCACTTCACAGACCAATAACATTACTTACAGAATGTGAGAAAGAGACCCTAAAATTCGTGTAGAATGAGAAGAATATGACAATAGCCAATACATTTCTGGCAACAAGGCAAGTTAGGGGCATCACAGTCCTGGACTTAAAGTTACACTGCAAAGCTACCATGTTAAGAATAGCATGGTATTGTTTATAATATAGACTTATGGTTCCCAGGAGCAGAATAAAAGACATAGAAACCACTGTAATCACATTCAGCTCTCCTAACACTGAAGAACACGTCTCACACCATCTAGTAAACTACAATCAAAATTGATCAGAGATTTAAACATTAGAACAGAAATGTTTCATCTGCTGGAAGCCAAAGTGGAAAATTTCCAGATATAGGTGTATCCTAAGACTTGCCAAACAAAACTGCAGTTTCACAGGAAATAATAAAAAGAATCAGGCATCCTGCCCGCTTGCCCGGGGCAATGCAACGGCAGCTATCTGAACCCGGCTTGAGTTGGGGGTGCAACCAGTGAGTTCTTTCTGGCCGTGTGGCTTGGGACTTTGCCAAGAGACTGGTAGGAGTCTCTACCATCCCCTATTGGCCACAGACATTCAGGGCATCCCTGGGGCCCTACCTACCTGCACCCCACCCACTCACCAGGAGCACCATGAACGCAGCTGCTCCGGACCCAGCTTGGGCTGGGGCGAGCACAGTGAACCCCACCTAGTTGTGCACCTTGGGAATGGGTAACAAGACCCATAGAAATCTGCGCCCAGCCTGAATCGTCCACAGACATTCTGGGCATCCCTGGCGTCCTCCCTGCACCCTACCTGCTCACCTGGAGAGGCCCAGTAGCAGCTGCTCTGAGCCCGGCTTCAGTTTGAGGTGCAACCAGCATATTCCACCCAGATATTCAGCTTGTGACTTCACCAGGAGACCGGTGGGGGTTAGGGTTTGTGTCTGTTCCCCATTGGCCTGGGCTGCTCAGGGCATCTCTGTGGTCCTGCCTAGGCCCCATGCATTCACCTGGAGTGGCCTTGCAACTGATTCTCTGGGCCTAACTTTGGTTGGGGGTGCATACAGAGAATTCCACCTGGCTGTGGAGATTGGGACCTTGCCAACAGACAGGTAGGAGTTTGCAACCCACCCCCATTGGCCCTGGAAGTTCAGAGCTTCCCTGGCATCTGGCCTGGGCTCTGCCCAGACACAAGCCAGCATCAGAACAGCCACAGTGGCAGTCTTAGCTGGAGCTGAATGTGGGCATTGTGAGCATCACCTAGCCTTGGCACCTCAACTGTGCACGTTGGATTCACCTCCCACAGTGGGATACAGGAAAATGACAAAATGAAAGAGCAAAATGCAATCTTGCACCTCCAGTCCTTTCCAAACAAGCCAAAAAGACACAGACACAGAAGAAAATATGAGCCACACACCTGAAACTTCTGAAATAACAGCAACTGAAGTAAAGAAACAACTCTATGAGACTTTACAGGAACTGAGGATAGAAATGATTTTCCAGGTAAAACAAGAGAGGATGAATGTAATAAAAGAGATGCTGAGCACATCTAAGAAGATATAGTGGGAAAAATAGAGGAACACTGCAAAAAGATGGAAACCTTGAATGAAGAATACAAGAAAGAATTAGAATGCATGAAATAGATTCAAAGAGATATCCAGGAAATTAAACATGCCATCAAAAGCTGGCAAAGCCAACTCAATGAATGTGAAAACAGAATTTCAGACCTCGAAGACATGATGGCAGCTAGTGAGGAAGAAAGGAAACATCTTTTCAAAATAACAAGAAATTAGCAATTCAGCACTTGCAAGATGACACAAACAAAAACAATAAAAGACTAATACATGCAAAGGAAAAAGAAAGAGAAAACACAAATGATATAAAATCACTATTTAAAGAAGTCATAGCTCAAAATTTTCCAAACATGGGAAAGGAAGCTGACATACAGATAAGTGAAGCATGTAGAACTCCAACTAGCCATAACCAAAATAAATCAACACCCAGACATATAATTATCAGCATTCCAGAAATTCAACATAAGAACAGAATATTAAAAGCTGTGAGAGAAAATAAACAAATCACCTATAAAGGAAAGTGCATCAGAGTTACAGCAGACTTCTCAACACAAACAATGAAGTCAACAAGAGCAGGGAGTGAAGTATTTCAGTCCTACAGGAAAACAACTTACAACCCAGATTCATGTACCCTGCAAAACTATCCTTCAAAATTGATGAAGGAATAAGATACTTCCATTAAAAAAAGAGCAGCTGAAGAACTTCATCACCACCAAACCAACCCTGCAAAGAATACTGAAAGATACTCTAGATAGACATGAAAATAGCTACAATGTCAAAAACATCAACAGAAGAGGAACACCAAGCCGGGCAAACAAGTAGAGGGAAAAGGTAAAGAAACCACTGCAGAAAGATAACATGACTAAAACAAGCCAATATATATCAGTTATAACCATTAATGTAAATGGCCTCAATTCACCAATCAAAAGGAACAGATGGCAGAATGGATCAAGAAACAATATCCTACCATATGCTGTCTACAAGAAACCCATCTAACACAAAAGGAAACTCAGAGACTGAAAGTCAAATGATGGAAAACAATACTCCATGCAACAGGAACTCAGAGAAAAGCAGGAGTAGCTATTCTGTTCACAGACGATGTAAACTTCAAGCAAATAATGATCAAAAGAGATAAAGAAGGTCACTACATACTGGTTAGGGGAAAACTCCAAGAGGAAGAAATAACAATCTTAAATATAAATGCACCAAATATGGAAACACCCAACTATATATAACAAAAATTAATAGAAAGGAAAAATCAAATAAGCAATAACACAATTGTAACAGGAGACCTTAACACACCCTTGACTCAAAGAGACAGATCAACTAGACAGAAAATCAGCAAAGAAATAACAGAACTGATTCAAACCTGTGAACAAATGGACCTGGTAGACATCTACAGAGTTTTCCATCACACAACATCAGAGTATACATTCTTCTCAGCTTCACATGGTACATTCTCTAGAATAGACCATATATTGGCCCATAGAACATACTAAATTGAATGCAAAGGCATTGAAATTATCCCATGCATACTACCTGATCACAGTGTAATTAAACTGGAAATGACAAAAGAAATGGCAAAACTCCATAACAACATGGAAAATAACTAGCACACTCCTGAACAATCAGTGGGTCACAGAGGAAATTAAAGAAGAAATTAAACAATATCTACAAGCAAATGAAAATACAAATACAACTTACCGGAATCTGTGGGATGCAATGAAAGCTGTCCTCCGAGGGAAATTTATTGTGGTGAATTCTCACACCCAGAAAATGGAATGAATGCAAAGCAACAATCTGATGTTACACCTGAAACATCTAGAACAAGAAGAACAAGCCCAACCCAAAGAAAACAGAAGGGAGGAAATTGTAAAGATCACAGCAGCAATTAATGCAATTGAGACTAAGAAAACAATACAAAGAATAAACAAATCAAAGAGCTGGTTCTTTGAAAGAATAAATAAAATTGATAAGCCAATAGCCAACCTTATTAAAAAAAGAAAGAGAAAACTCAAATCCATGCAATAAGGAATGAAAAGGGTGAAATCACTACAGAACCTGTGGAATTACAGAAGATCATCAATTCCTATTTCGAAAATCTTTACTCTCATAGGTTCGATAACACTGAAGAAATGCACAGATTTCTAGAAACATATATTACTAAAACTGGATCAAGAAGATGTAAAATTGCTGAATAATCCAATTTCAGTTAATGAAATTGAAAATTTCATTAGAACCTTACCAACCAAGAAAAGTCCAGGTCCTGATGGATTCACAGCTGAGTTCTACAAGAAATGGAAGGAAGACTTAATGCCAACACTCCTCAAACTCTTCAATGTAATTGAAAGGGAAGGAAGTCTCCCTAAATCATTCCTGGAAGCAAGTATTACCCTAATTCCAAACCCAGAGAAAGACCCAGCCAAGAAACAGAACTACAGGCCAATCTCCCTAATGAACATAGACACAAAAATCCTCAATAAAATACTGGAAAACAGAATCCAGCGAGTCAACAAGAAGATTATACACCATGACCAAGTGGGATTCATCCCAGGAATGCAAGAATAGTTCAACATATGCAAATCAATAAATGTAATACACCATATCAATAGAGCCAAAGATAAGAACCACATGGTCATCTCAATAGATGCAGAAAAAGCTTTTGATAAAGTCCAACACTCATTCATGATAAGAACCCTACAGAAAATTGGAATAGATGGCTTTACCTCAATCTGATAAAAGCCATCTACGACAAACGAACAGCCAGTATCACACTAAATGGTCAAAAACTGAAAGCTTTCACTCTAAAATCGAGAACAAGACGAGGATGTCCACTTTCACCACTGCTATTCAATATATTGCTGGAAACATTAGCCAGAGCAATTAGACAAGAGACAGAAATAAAAGGAATAAGAAGAGGAAAGGAAGAATTTAAGTTATCACTATTTGCACATGACATGATACTCTACATAGAAGACCCACAAAAGTCCATTGAAAGACTTCTAGATGTCATAACCAAATTCAGTAATGTAGCTGGATACAAACTCAATACTCAGAAATCAGTCACATTCCTGTACAAAAACAACAAATGCACTGAGAGAGAAATAAGAAAACCCACGCCCTTCACAATAGTAGCCAAAAAAGTGAAATACTTCGGAATCAACCTAACAAAGGTAGCAAATGATCTAATCAATGAAAACTACAGTACTCAGAGAAAAGAAGTTGAAGAGAATCTCAGAAAATGGAAAAACATTCCATGCTCATGGATAGGAAGAACAAATATTGTGAAAATGGCCATCCTCCCAAAATTAATATACAGATTAAATGCAATTCCCATCCAAATACCATTAGCATACCTCACAGATCTGGAGAAATAATTCTTAAAATTCATCTGGAACCACAAAAGACCTAGAATAGCAAAGGCACTTCTGGGTAGCAAGGGCAGTACAGGAGGCATCACAATGCCAGACTTGAAATTGCACTACAAAGCTACTGTAATCAAATCAGCATGATACTGGAATCAAAACAGACCTGAGGATCAATGGAATAGATTAGAAGATACAACCCCCAGTACAAACACACTCAGCCAACTTATCTTTTGCCAAGGGGCCAAATATGTTCACTGGAAGAAAGATAGCCTCTTTAATAAATGGTGCTGGAAAAACTGGCTTTCCATATGCTGAAAAATAAAATTAGACCCAAGCCTATCACCATATACTAAACTAAAGTCAAAACGGATCACAGATCTAAATATTTAAACAGAAACACTAAATCTGCTGGAAAACAGACTAGGTAGAAATCTTGCAAACATAGGGGTAGGTGGAGAATTCATGAACAAAAGTCAAACTACACGGGAAACACTTCCCAGAATCAACAATTGGGATCTTGTCTTGTTCAAAAGTTTTTGCATGTCAAAAGAAATCTCCAATAGAGTGAAAAGAAAACACACAAACTGGGAGAAAATTCTAGTCAACTGCCCTTCAGACAAAGGCCTTCAATCTAGAATATATA
>RJWT010048398.1:0-11141 GCA_004365215.1 Cuniculus paca | reverse complement strand
TGGTGGCATAGCGTCAGATTGGGACTTGAACAGCCTATGATTATTACAAAGCAATAGTCCTAATACCCACCATCTGAAGGTTGATAGCAAACTTAGTGAAGGTGCAAAATAGGATGTGGAAGCAAATGAAGGAGAAGAAGAGGTCAGGGGAAGTCCTGTGGTGCTACTGCCTGGGACCTGGGAACAGCAATGAGAGCTGGCATTGATTGCATGCTGGCTGCCTGGATCTGGTTGAGCTTCCCACATAAGCCACTGTTCACTAGAGGTGACATCTGGTCACAGAGACAGTCGCAGCTCATGGATATCATTTTTGGAATCAAGTCATTATAGGCAACATGGGCTACTGGAAAGTGGTTGGGGTCTGGAGTTGGATTCAGATTCAAATGTAAAGGACTTGGTGTCACTAGGCCTCATTTTTCCCACCTGGGACATGGGAAAGAATTATCTCCTGGCTGGAGTGTGGTTTTAGGCTGGCGTGTGACAGATGGAAAAGTTTTCCCAACAGTGAGACAGTGGCAAGGAGCAAGCATAGAGGAAGAGCTCCAGGCAGGGGAGTGGGGTGCGCAGGGCCCTTCAGTGAGGAAGCGTGGTAGCTGGCTGGGGGCAGCGTGAGGCTGCAGAACGGGGTGTGAGGGGAAGTGGCAGGACTGAGGTCATAGCCATCAGCCAGGGTCAGATCACGAGGGTCTCCCAGAACTCACCTGGGCTAGGTTCTGTAAGGGAAGGCTCCACTGATTACAGGACCTCAGTCAATGAATCATCTGACACAGCCTGTGCTGTCGGGTTGACAGTTATCACAATAACCTGACCAGACAATTGTTCACTCATAGAATGGCGTTTTCCATACCTGATCATCTATGAAGTGCTGTTCAAAAGTGACTGCATGCTTTGATGTGGACATCAACCGAGAATAGTAAGAAACAGCCAACTTCTCCTCCAAGACTAATTAGCATCCATTCCAGTAAATCCTATCCAGTTAGTATTCAGTTCTCGAAATCCTTCATACTTCTTTAATGTTAAAGCAATCACTTGTAAGTTGCAGAAAACAGTATTATAGCATTCAATAACTGCTGGGATTCTCAGGTTTCAGAGTTTCAGAATTAAAGGCCAGAGATAATCTTTGTTCTCAAGTCTTGACAGTCATTGTTCAAGACAGCACATGGCCTGACCCCTGAGCTGGGACTTAGCAAACTCCTGGCTCCTTACCTGGTAACAGAAAGTGGAGTTTTCTGAGTGTTTTCATTTTCCAATGGGCGAGATGATTCAGGCATTATCTGGTGATGAGAAACTAAAGGCATGACATAATTTGGTCAGGTTGAATATTAGAAATGATTGAGGATGATTAGAAGCCCAACAAGCACTATGATTTCACCTTACTAATCTGTGGGTTATTATTAAGAGGCTGTTGGTGGTCAGCAGAAACTGTAGCTCATATATTCTATAACTCTCCCAGCTTCTGGGTGTGTCTTCTCTACACAGCTATAAAAATTGCATTGAGTGCTTACCATCTCAGAAATACAGAATAGTGCATTGGAAGGTCTTTTAGAGGATATTTTACACCAGTGAATTTAAAAGACTTTTGGTTTCATCCTCATTCATTTATTCATATCACTCAACAAACATTTACTGAACATCTTCTATAGGACAGGTACTCTGCCAGAATATGGGGTTAGTAGAGGAGATCACATTCCAATGAAAGCAAACAGGAAAGAAATGTGTAAGTAGATCAACAGGAAGAAAGTGTAAGTGATATAAAGAAATCAAAGTACACTTTGGGATGCAGTATGGCTGAATCTATGGGTAAAGAAGGCCTTTGGGGTGAAGATCTCTGAACCAGATCTTGACAAGGAGAGAGCTAACCTAAGGGACAGCTGTAAGAGATGCAGACACCCACTGTTACCTGCCACCTGCACCCTCAAGCCTGTCCTGTGCACATTCAGAATGCTGAGGTAGACCAGAAGTTCCCAGCACAACGTGACAACAGGGATACATTTTCTCAATATTTTCTCCCGGATTGTCAAATTTTTGAAAAGTTCTGCCAAGCGTATGAGCTGGAGTTATTTAGTAATTACATATGCTGCCAGTGTTGCTGCTTTTTATTTCCTTTTCTTCACAGATAGATTCTAAGCAGCCATCCAGAATGACAAGGGTGCATAACAATACTCTGATATGAAATCCTATAAACACTCTCCGTGGTGATGGTAAGTAATAAAGCCAAGGAAGCATACAGCAGACGCTGACTGAGGTGGTTTAATTTTGGTTGTTACTCAGAGTTGTGTCCAAGGTTTGATCACAAACTGGACACCTTTGATGGAAGGACTGCGATTAGTGGAAATGTGATTGGAGTCAGTGACCAGTCTATTAATCCCACATCCCATAAAATCATTTTATGTCTTCAACAGCCAACCAGAGCATTCACCCTCCTGGGCTGAACAATGTCACACTGTTGGACGGATAACCACTGAAGCCTGGAGCAGCAGCCCCTGAACATTATAGTTAGTGTGGTGAGAAAGTTTTCACTGTTTCAAAACTATTTAGAATTGCCCATGAGCCTCCAGTCCTCCACCAGAAATCCACAAACCCAGGCAGTACCCTCTTTAACTTAACTTCCTCTGCAGAGAGAGAAGAGCAGTGTTGAGACCCAAAGAGGAAATGCAACTTGACCAAAATCATAGTGAGTTGCTAGCGGGTCTCTGAAAATCCCTGATCTGGTGTTGCTCTGTGGAACGGGGCTGCTTATTTGTAACTCTTTGGGCCAAAGGCAGGTCTTTTGCCTCTGGGCACATTTCATCCTTTTAAAGGAAGGGAAACCATATTGCAAAAGTAGGCACAAAGGTACCACCTCATCCCGCTGTGCAGTGAGCATTGGATTTTATGCTTCTACAGCAGTGGCACCAACAGTGCACACATCTGTGTGTGAATGAGGGTGTGTGTGTGTGTAACGAGCATGGGTGATGTCAGAGGATAAGAAACATCAATCTTCTCAAGAGCGGGATGCAGCAATTTCTTTTCAGAGTGGCAAGGGGTGACGGTGGCTTAAGAAGGAAGACTGATTCACCTCTGATTTAAATTACCCTGTTAAACTGGAGGACTTCTGAATACACTTGGAGGCCCAGCCTCCATTTGGACCACATCACTGTACACACATGCACACTTACACACACAAGCATATAAATCAGACTTCAAAACAATCCTTTTAAATAATGACTAGTCCTATAGACCTAGAAACAGAGTTTATGTTAATGGCGCTGGAGTAGGAAAACCTTTGTTTTCAACTCACCTTTTTCTGCTTGCAGGGCCTGTATTGAATAATAATAATAAAAAAGTAAATTGTATGACTTTTGGTGATAGAGGATTTAACAGAATACTATGAGAATTTTTGGAATATTTGGTTAGTAGAGTTTGGGAAAAATTGGTAGTATCAATTTTTTAAAAAACTTTGCCTGGTTTTCCCAAAGACTAAAATTAAACTTTTATACTCTCTGTATGATGCAACAGACAAATATATAGTCAACCAATGGCACTATAACTTGCTTTGACTCTTTTGGAAAGTACGTTAGCCATAGTTCCCAGGTCCCTTTAGAGATAATCTTATTGCAGTAACTGCTTTGATGAGACTCTTTCCTAAGAATCAAACTGAAATCTGCAGCAGATTCTATGTACAAGGGTGTTTATCACATCACTGCTTATAATGTCAATCATTCAAAGCAGTTTACATGCCCAGATCAAAAAGAATTGTTAATTTCTATGCTATATTTGCTTATTGGAATATTATGAAGGCATTACAGGTGTTTATGTAGAGAATAGAATAATATTATACTGTAAGTCTGCCTCGGTGTCACATAAAAAGTTCAGGATAAAAACTAGACCCATGATATATTTACAAGTTGCTATATTTTAAATGTATATACATGTGTGTGTGTGAATGCAGGAAAACAGATTTAAAGAAATATGATAAAATATTAATAGGACTTCTGGTCTAAGTGGTGAGGCTATGATTAATTTTTCTTTATACTTACTCTGAAATTTTATTTAAGGAAATGAACAGATAATATTTACATTTTTTAAACAGGTATTTATCTCCCCAAACATTTCCTTTCTCTTTCTTTTCTTAAAAGTGGGAAGTCACCGATCGTCGTTGTCATGAAAATCTACATGTTTATTGAATGGTTTTCATCTTTGACCACATTCTGCTCTTGAAAAAGCAAAAAGCTTTACAATAGGGCCAATATTGGCTGAAAGGTTTATTTAATTGCAAATAATCTTATGAATTCCCTCTCAGACATGACATCAGCTGGAAAAGATGTTAGGTACCATTCACATATGTACTTGTTAACCTGAGGGACGGAAAAGGTCATTGGATTGTCAAGTGAGGTTTATAAAGGTTCTAGAATAAAAAGTGTTTCTTCTTTATAAATATACACATACTTTCTTTATGGGGTGAGGAAGGTTTATCACATCTTCCAGCAAAATTTCAAAAGGAACTTAAAGTGCAAAAAGCATTGAAATCCATTGGTTTACAGATGAGCTGCAAAGAGGGGTGCCATTTGCCTACATTCACGGTCATCTCTCAGCCAAGCTGACCTCGAGTCCTGCTCTCCTGACTCGCAAATGTGTTTTGGTCAGGAAATCTTTAGCAGCAATTTTCTCAGAGCAGCAGCTATGGCTTGTCTGAAGTCAGCCAAAAGACAGGGTTTTTTGTTTTAATGACCTTGGCATCCCCCAGGGTTCAGGGAAGAGGATATGCATTTTATTACAGAAAGCAAGAAAGAGTAAATCTATAGGCTCAGTAAAAAGGGTAATGGATCCATTCTAATGAGTGGTTTGGAAGTCTCCCCACTGAGTCTTCCCCAGGACTTTGAATCTGCCTGCTCCAAGCACTCAATCAGCCAGGGCAGTTCCTGGACTAGTTAAAGGCACGGGAAGCAGAACCGTAAATTCGGTCGGCGGAGAAACCCTGCTTGGGGAGAATAGTTGTTTTATGTCATTGAGACTCAGCCAACTTTTTGGTTGAGATCTCTGAATTTAAAATCAATGCAATAAAAAGTACAGTAAAATCTCTCTAGTTTTTTTACTGTAGCTTTTTTTGCTGTTAGAAAATAAGTATAATCGAGTGAGACAGTCACATCTCCTCGATCATCTCTCTCTGTCTCTCCATCCTTCCTCCCTCTCATTCGCTCTTCCCTGTCTTCCTTTTCCTTCCTTACTTCTTTTCTCCCATCCTTTTTTGTTTTTCTTATTATTTAGCTCAGGCTGCCTCAGTAGTTTTAAAGGAAGAGAGTCGAGGCCGTGGGATGTGGCCCTGGACAGTGGGGTGCCAGGGACTGGCCCTATCTCCTGCCAGTTGCAGGAACTTTGGCAGTGTGCTGCTTCTCTTGGGCTCCATTTTTCTCTTAGGGCTTTGCATGGGTGAAAAGAGACTATGGGTCCCTACTTTGCAAACTCTGAAGTGCCAGTTGGATTTGAATTGGGGCAGGTAGCATTCTCTTGGAATATAGTCTACACTCCAAGGTAACTAAGAAACACTTCAGGTGCTCACAAGAGTGGTGTTTGCTGTTCTCCTCGGGCTTTTGGGGAAGCATTTTCGCAAATGATAAGAAGGAAAGTGTTTTGCTCCTAGATATTTTTCTTTAGCTGGTGCCAGTTGCTAGCAGAAACCAACCAAAGTTACAGAGAAAACAAACAATCCAATGTGCTCCCAGCTGCTTAAGGTGAACTTCCCCGTTTCCCTCTTGCTTGTGACAGGAAGACCCATTGTCCCCTCAGGCTGACCAATGTATTATGGACTCAAGCAGCAGCCAATCTGTACTTGAGGCACATTGATCCAACCTACAGGGAGAGAGGGGCGGGGTCCTGGGTTCAGTACTGGGATGTGTGGGCTTCCCCAGCAGCAGAGCGTCCTGCTCAGCTTGTTCCTTCCTGGTGGCATTCAGGAATCCCAGCAACTCTCAGAAGAGCATAAGCCTAGAACGTTCTCTACAGAACCAGGGCTGTTTATCTCATCCATGTTACCTACCCTTCATGACATGATTAATCA
This sequence comes from Cuniculus paca, assembly GCA_004365215.1. Classification (NCBI taxonomy): domain Eukaryota; kingdom Metazoa; phylum Chordata; class Mammalia; order Rodentia; family Cuniculidae; genus Cuniculus; species Cuniculus paca. Next base: position 5,104 of record RJWT010048398.1, on the reverse strand, counting down.
TTTTGTGGATTACAGAGATGTAGTACACTATCAGAGAAGGAAGGAAGGAAGGAAGGAAGGAAGGAAGGAAGGAAATCAGCCTCTATGGTGTAGACATAAGAGCATAGGTCAAATAAAAAAAGAAGAGCTGAATGTGTTAGCAGTGCAGTGGAGTGAGGTGAGGTCACATATGTTGGCCAGAAATCTTCCATTAGTCGCTGTCTTCTTAAGAAACTTTCTCTTTGTGAATTTAAGGACATAACACCCCCTCGAAAACTCTAGGACAGCTGCACCTCACCTGCCTTTCATGCCATTTGTTGACCCTCTATTGGCCATTTGTGCATCTTTTGAGATATTTTGATGTTATCACAACTTTACAAAGAAATATATTTGTTTGTACCTTATGGCTGAGGGGGCAGAAACCTGATGGATTCCTCGGGCTTTTGGGGAAGCCAAAATCACAAAAACTAGGAGGCGGTAAGATTCAAAACCCAGATTCATGTGACACTGGATCTCATCCTCTTTCTACTTTGCAGACTCATCTTCCTGGCAAAGGACAAACGTCAAGCTGTAGTGTAGTTTCCAGCACCTCATTTCTGTGATGCTGGAGGTGGGATGACGCTGGTGGAGCCCAGCTTCCCTGTGGAAACGGGCATTCTTCACATTGTACCAACAGATGTGAAGTGAGTGTGCAGCAGAATAGGGCCTTGGCTTACAACCTGGATTGTGGTTTGTGTAACTTCAGTTTTTTTCACCTTTAAAATAGGGATGATAACACATTTGGAGCATAGCTACTGTGGGAATTAGGTGCAATGAAGAACATGAAGCAAGTTGAATTTTGCTTAGTGTGGTCACTTATTGCACACAAATTCCCTTTTCGTTTCCCAGGGAAAAAATTGCTACTTACCACACTTAAGTCCTTTAAGCTTATTTGTCTGTACGAAAAAAGAGACACAGTGTTAAATAAAAATGCAAGTTGTAATGACAAAGATAAAATCATTCTGAACCCTTATAAACCTGTGATTACATTTTCATTGCCAAGTTAACAGTCCATAGTTCAGTGTGATATTTATCACTGTTCTATAAAACTAAAGCAGTGATTTTTTTTCTCATGATTTTCTAGGGAAAATAAGTTATAAGCCAATATAAAAGGTGGTGATAGGAAGGGCATGAATATACTTGCTTTCCTTTTAGGAGGATTTAGAGAACATCATTATTCCTCTGGACATGTGATTTTCCATGTCCAACTTCATTAGCACAGTCAGACCTACTCTTGACTTGCTTTGAGAAAATGTAAAGAGTCTTAAATATGGAGCTGCCACATGCAGTGGGAACCCAGGAAGGCATGTATAAGAGAAAAAAGGATCAAGAAAAGAGATTGTGGGGCTGGGGGTGTTGCATGAAACTGAATGGAAGGGAAAGACTCAGAATTTGATAAGGACATAATCCTGGCGAGTGGGCCAACTGGCACGTTTGGGTCAGTGGCAGCCCTTCTAGCCCCCTTTATAGCTCACCCAATTCACTATGCTGTTGATGCCTTGGCCAGGCTGGGAGATGTGGAAATGAAACACCAGGTTAAGACAAGAGCTGTGAAAACTGTACTGGAAAAGGAGAAAAATAAGGGGGGCCTCAGGCAAGCAGGGCTGTCCCCCCAAGGACAGACTGTGGGGCCACTGAAGGTCAGTCAACACCAGATCTAGATGGACCTGCTGGCTGCTGGCCTAGTCACAGCTAAGTTAGATGGGCAGCCTTTGGACATGTTGCTGACTCTGCAGAGGCAGTTACACCCCAAGGAGCCATGCTGACCAATGGGCAAAGGCCAGAAGAAGTGACACTGGCCTCCTCTCATCCTGATTAGGAGGCAGGCCAAGGTACCCAGGAGGGCAGGCAAGAGACCTTCCAGATGTTGCCACAAGGCTATTTGCATAGCCCAACTCTGTGTCATGGCCTGCTGGCCCAGGACCTGGCCACCTGGGCCCGAGCCAGGTTCTGTGTCACTGTTTCATTATCTGGTGATATCATGTTAACCTCTCATTGCCTTGCAGATTTAAAGGCTGCCACGCACAGTCTGAAGGAAGCTGGGGTGGGCCATGGACAAAGATGAGGTCCAGGGAACTGGCTTGTCTGTCAAATTCTTGGGTGTTACATGATTGGGTAAGACCAGACCCATGACCGTATGCCAATTACAGGTATATGTAGGCTTGCTAGTTTTTTATCAAATGCACTACACCTAACTACTCAACTGTGTCCTTTATACCAGATGACCAAAGGGGCACAACATGGGGTTGGGTAGAGGCAGTGGAAGTTGCTTTTCCGAACTAAAGAGGGCAAGCCCTAGGAGTCATTGACCCTAACCTGCCATTTATCCTAACCCTCAGGGTGGTTGATGATGGATTTGGCTGAGGCCTATGGTAAAAACAGCAGAAGTGGAAGCATCCTGTTGGGTTTTGCTCACAGAGGTGGAAGGGAGCTGAGAGCTGGCATTCCCTGACTGAGAAGCAGCAGTGCTGTACACTGCTCTGCATGTCTGTGAGGAATCATGGGACAGACAGAGGGCTGGGTACAGATGTGAACAGCCTGTCCCAGGAGTGGAGTGGCACAGGTCCCCACTCTCACGCGATGGGGGATGTACCTCTAATAGTGGGCCTCTTTCTTGGATAGCCTGTTGGCAGCTGAACTGGCAACAGTTTTGGGACCCATGATGTACATGGTCCAGGAACCCATCCAGGAGGATGGACTATAGGATTTGACCCCTGTTCCCTATGCAGAAGGGAAAGAGAGGGCTCTAGCTAATGCTAGATAAACTGATGGGTTTATCTGTGACCCAACCCCACAATAGACTGCAGTCTATTGGAACACTCTGGTTTGAAACCAGAACAGGCAGGTGAAGTCAGTGGGCAGAGCTGTGGTCAGTGTGATTGCTTGTGATACATGAAGAAGGCCCCTAAATGTGTACATAAACAGTTGGGCTGTCCAGAGGGGGTTGACTGGCTATTGCTTGGGCAGCTCAAGAGCGACTGATAAGGCACTGTCCCCTGTGGGGTTCTGACCTATGGCAAGACATATGAGAGTGTGGCCAGAAAGATGACCATGCAGGGTATCAGAACATGAGCCCCTCTGCTTGCTGGGAAATGATTTAACAGATACCTTGAGTAGGTATTGCAATGGTTGATCTCTAGGAATAGTGCCTAACCAAAAAAATTTACTGCTGCATATGGAAAACCACCAGGAAAAGCATCATACCGGGGGCAAGGACCATAGACCTAGGCCTCCAAGTTGAAAACCTTGCTCAACATATGACCCAGGCCTTGAATGTCACCTGCCAAGCTTTGATGATGCTTATGGATGAAGCTGTTCAAATGAAAAAGGGGCTTTGCAAAACCACACGGTTCTTGATTTGTTGACTACAGTTACTTGTGCCCTTTTACAGATAAAGTGTTACATCTGCACACCCTCGATCTTTGAGGGGGTGGATGGGGAACCACTCAGACTGCTTCAAAGCTCAGGGGCATCTAAAACACCTGAGGATGTGACCCTGCTTGCCTAGCACAGGTGCACAGTGGGATACAGTTACATAACCATGACTTAGCAGAGGTAAACACACACGCGGTGGTTACAGTACTAAGTAAGAATGTAAACATGCGCTAACAACCTGTATGAGAATTACACAGTAAAGATGAGGGCAGTTCTCTTGCTCTTCTGCTCTGCTCTGCTGCGCTTTATGCTGTCTGCTGTTGTTGCTGATGTCTTGCACAGGTATGTTCTTTAACCTTGGGACTTTCCCCGTGAAAATCTCCCTTGGGCCCCCGAGTGGGCTGACAGAGAACCTCTGCACTTTCTCTTCCCTTTTAGTTGGGCAAGTGAGAAGATGAAGATAGAAGGAATGGAGTAGAGCAAATACCCATGATGTTGATTATTTCGAGGTTGAATCTCAGGGTTGTTAATGTTTAAGAGACTGGCATATTGGAGTTACTTACAGATTGGCTGCATGACTTAAATTTAAAATGTACATTTCAGGGTTGCAATTTTAAATTATAATAGTGAAGACATGTTCAATTCTATTTGTAAAGAGTTTGAACTGTGGAGGAGAATTTGAATTTTCTTGTATTTACAAATTTATTCTATTAGATTGAAAACAATTGTTGAAGAAAGTTTTGCTTGCTAGGATTTAAACCTGCCTGGTCAGCATTGAGTATGTAAAAATCAAATCCTTTCAATTTATAAAGGCATTTCAAGTATTTAAGTTGATTTAGCTGAGTTTATAAGGAAATCTAGGTAAGATTCCTTAACCTTGCTCAGCTGAATTAGTTCACACTTGTAGAAGAACAAGCAGAGTGATTATCTTCTTGTTCAGATAAAAGCGCTGAATTTGTATACAGCAATTTACTCTCTAGATTGGCATTAGAGCCTGCCTAGGCTTTGGAATTTGTCACGTGAGTAAATTGAATTTTAGGACAGAACCCCAGAGACTCTATCGAGTCCCTTGCACGTAGACGTGGGTGAGGCACTCTGGTTCTTCTCTATGTTGCCTGTTGTAAGCATCCATGCACTCTGAGCATTGCCCATGTTTTATCTGCTGGAGATGACCAATGAAACATGGTCGTTAATCCCGTTTTCTTCCTACACGTAGATTCTGGGTATAAACTTAAGGTGACTACCATTTACTATAAACATGGACCTTCTTTGAATATCTTTTAGTTTTTAGCTAAGTTTTAACTGACTTGGATTTAAAGCTGTTCTTTGTCATCTATGGGCTTTGTCATGCTAAGTTAAATGCTCTCTTGAAGCTGAGTTTTGACAAATCCAGAGAATAATGAAGAGAGCTGTTGAATGTGCTAGTAAAAAATACACGCGGAAACTGTCTGGGATGAAATTCACACTTCCCGTAGGCAGAACACCTCAACCCGCAGCTTCCTTCCAGATGATGCTTTTTATTCTGAGGTAGCTATAGATTCCCCTGCAGTTGCAAGAACTAGTACAGAGATCTGCTCAACCCCTTACCCACTTTCTCCTAATCTTAGAACCCTGCAAACTGTAATTATAATTAAGTTCACACCTTGAAATCTGTATTCCCATGTACAAATGTGAATTTGAACAACTCCATAATCTATACTGTCTTGCTTTC
>RJWT010048397.1:0-11161 GCA_004365215.1 Cuniculus paca | reverse complement strand
GAGATGGAAGGCAAGAGAGAGCTAGAGCCGTCCAGCTGGCCTTTCCTGCCATGATAGCCCTTAGCCTATAGGAAGCAATGGAGGAGTCATATCAACTGTCAATTGTGTCACCCTTGGTTGTATGTTTGGTGGCAATGCATTTGATGTGGCCCTGGTTACAGTAAACCACTAAGCCAGAATTTGGGCAGGATTTCAGTTTTTACCTTGTCTACTCTGAATACCTTCACTGTAATAGGTAGGCTATGGTGATGCTTCTGGGCTCTGGGTATCAATATTTACTCAGATCTTGTTTCCAAGCATCCTTGAAATACCTAGGCATTCTCCTTTCTCCATTGCACAGTTATTCGAATCAGTGTCACGTAGTCCCTTGAAGAGGGAAAGCTACTGTCCTCTGAGATGGAGCTAATAGATGGTACTTCCTTATAATAGTGTAGGTGTAATCTGTTGGCTCAGTGAGTTCAGAGGAGTCTGGAGAATCAAAATCTTCAGGGGCCTTGATTGGGTATTTCTAGCCCTTACCTCACTCCACCCTCCTAAAAGAGAAGACAGCTTCCTTGGAGGCATCTGTAGAAGCTTTCTGGTTTTTATACCTGGCTTTCAATGGTCTATTACTCAACTTTTAAATGTTCATTATCTTTCCGTAGAGCATCGCTGGCACTTAGCAGGTGCCGTCCAATACCCTTTCCCGTACAGCTGTGATTTTCCCCATACACTGCAATTGCCTGACGTCGTTCCAGCTTGCTGCTTCTTTTCCACCAGTACCCTCCTAATTCACCACAGGTGATGGCTTCAACAACTGGATGCCACTTGGCTGCAGCTTGGACTCCCACTTGGCCCCTTGTTCCTCTTGCTACCAGTGATGGGTTTCTTGTCCTCACTGCCAGCCAAAGGGACTGATAAGTGCTGCATAGCCCATCTGACAACCTGCTTTTTGGACCACTCCTGGCACCAGTGCTTATAGCTGGAGTTCTCTGGAAGCAGATGCTGAGATGGAGTTTGGAGGGCAAGGTGTTTATTAAGAGTTAACACCTGCGAAGGGAAGAGGAAGGAAACAGGATGAGGCAGAGAAAGAGAAGTTGAACCGCCACGCAGGCTCCGCATGGACTTGGCCAATTTGGCAGGGCGCTCTGGAATGTGTGCTCTGCGCCAAGCCAGAGTGAATGTGCCCGATTTGCTCAACTGCAGAATGTGGGCTGCTCTGGAAAGGAAGAGCCTTCCAAAGCGGCTTTTCTGCAGGCCCCCCCTTACTCCCGCAAATGGGAGCAAGTCCTCCCTTGAAAGGGGTTTTGGCAATGGATCTTGTACTCACCCCAACCCTTTTCTAGTGTTGAGAAATCAAGGGAAGAATTTGGGTTATTTTGAAACCATGTGGCTTGTTAACTTATGCTTCTTGACTGTGACACCCTTCAGAGTCTTGGACAGGAGTGTGACTCTGTGGTCATGTGCTTGCTTAGTGTGTGTGAGGTCCTGGATTTGGGGTCCAACACCACCCTCCAAAACATGCCTGATGGATGAAGAATTAAGGAGGGCTCAGGGCTTTAGGGTTTGAGTCACAGAAGCATATTGGAGTGGGAAGAGACATTGCTTGGAGAAGGCACTGCATTCTTGGAGGAAGACCTAGCTGGGAAGGAGGAAAGCTAAGGGAAGTAGGAGGGCTCAGGACTCACACACCTGTGACACCCAAGTGCCTCATTTTATGACAAACAGATAAAAGCAGCGAATAAAGAGAATGTGAGAATAGAGACCTATTGGAACTCGCACACATTGCTGGTGGGAATGTTGTACATTTCTGATAGGAATGTAAAATGGTGAAGTTGCTTTGGAAAACAATCTGGCAGGTCTTCAAAAGGTTAAATATGGATTTACCACATGACCTAGCAATTCCACTCCTACATATACGCCCAAGAGAAATGAAGACATCTTTCCATACAAAAGTTTATATATGAGTGTGTATAACAACATGATTCATAATAATCAAAAAGTGAAAACAATTCAAATGCCCTTTAATTTATGAATGCATAAGCAAAATGTGATAAATTTCTCCATGAAATATTGTTTGACAATCCGAAAATAAAACAGTGGTGTATACTGTGGTATGGGTGAACCTTGAAAATGATAATTGAAAGAAGCCGGTCAAAAAGAGTATGTATGATTTCATTTATATGGAATGTCCAGCATAGAGGATCTATGGGGAAAAAATCAGACTGGTGGTTTCCATGATCTTGGGAAGTGAATTCTAGAGGGTACTGGATTTCTTTTTTGGGTAATGAAAACGTTCTAAAACCCACTGTCATGATAGTTACACAACTCTGGGAATATACTAAAAAAAAAAACCCACTGAATTATATACTTTAAAGGGTAACTCACTGGACACATGAATTATTTCTCAATAGCATATTTAAAATAATAAAATATCTCCAACCAAAAACAAAACAAAGAACCAAAGATGGCTTTGCGTAGTCCTCACCCAGGACTGTCTATGAAAGGTGTTATCAGCTATAAGAATGTGATACAATTTCTGTCAATTTTTAGAGTTGGACTTGTAAGATTTCTCTTCCAATATTTGGACTTCTAAGATTTCTCTTCCAATATTTGGAAAATACCAGGAATGTAAGAAAGCTATCGCAGAGAGCTTAGTGGTGTCAGAGATGTTTATGGCTAAAGATGCAACACTGGTTTCCCACAGATATGAGGAAACTTTCCTACTTACGTAATATAGGCTAAAGAATGTGCAGCTTGCTGACCCCACTGGTGCATGAACTCATCCATCCATCCACCCATCCATCCATCCATCCATCCATCCACCCATCCATCCATCCATCCATCCACCCATCCATCCATTCGGTTGACGTGTACCAGTAAATACTTGTTGATTCTATGTTAGACTCTGTATAATTGCTGAAGACACAATGGAGAACCCAAGAATAGCCATCATTATTCTTAAACATTATGAAATAGTGGTGGGGAAGTCAAATAAAAAGGTCACTGCATGACAATGTGTCTTACACATTAAGAGAAGTGAGCATATGGGTTAAGCACGAATAAAGAGTGTTTTTTGATAGTCCCCTCAGTGCTCACCTCATCCAGTCCTCTTTCTGCATAGTTGACTCCCTTCAGTTTGGTTTCTTTCTCTTGCTCCCTAATGACAAACTTCTCTTATCCAGTTAATTTTAATATATACCCCTTTAGTGAACAATCAAAATATTAAATTCTTTGTCTATGTGTGACATTCTAATAAAGTCCTCTGAGATATTATAATTTTGTATCAGACCTTTGTTGTTGTATTATAAATAGATGACCAACCACACTCTCAAGGTCACAGCTGCATGCATGATCCAGAAACATTGTAGCAAGGAGAAACTGAAGTTCATTGAAATAGTGGCATCAATCACATTCTCCTGGGAGACTTGAGCTCTCCCTCCCCCTGGTAATCCTTATTAGAGAACATTTTATTGCCTACATTGTGTATCTGATTTAAACGGCTGGTTCACATTTATCTTTGTGCTCTTCGAAGTTCTGTGAAATTGCTCCTTCAGTTCTGTTATAGATTGTATTATGCTGCCCTCAGCATCATCTACGTCAATTATCTTGTGGTCACTCTTTTTTCACTACATAATTAATCTCTACATAATCATTAATTCTTTAAGTATGACAGATGCTTTTGTATAATTTATTTTATTTTGATTCATATCAGTTTTTCAGTTTAAAGAAACAATGGTGTTGGTACTTCAGGAAGACCCGGGAAAGTTCTGAGAGTTTTGAGTCCTTCAACACAGAACTGAAGAAAGTAGGCTCATTCTAGTTTCCTTCATAATATTTCAGCACAGATATTGTCAACATGAGAAAAATTTAACAAATACTGAGTAGATCAATATTGTTTTGAGACATGAGATGGGCAATTGAGTACTAGTGATTCACTGGCTGAAATTAAAACACTTTATAATTTCTGCAATAATGGTCCTATTATAATGTTTGAATAGGGTATGTAAATTTTATGATTTTCTTCCAATCTAAATACTGCTTTGAAAAGTTATTGACAATTCCAGTAGTTTTTTCTGTCTCAGCAGAGCAGTCTCAAGTTGAAACTGGTTTTGAAAACACCAAAAAACTTTAATTAAGAAATATTGTCTAATTTATTTTTACTGTTGCTAGGATCAAATTATGTGACAATCTTGATTATAACTACCTAATTTGTGATTTTGTTGAAATGAAGGCAAGAAAAGGTGATAAATGGAACAAGTATAAAATGGATTATGAATGATCTATCTTTGTGCTGTTATTCTTCTCAACATCTCTGGACTATGAACAGACCACCTGACACACACAATAATAATTTAATTCTATAATGTTCGATTTTCTTTTTTTTTTGGTACCGAGGACCGAACTCACAACCTTGTGTTTGCCAGGCAAGCACTTATACCGCTGAGCTAAATCCCCAACCCTAATGTTTGATGTTTTGCCAACTTTCACATCTTATTCTTTCTTAAGAAATTTTATGAAAAGAGGGCAAGATAGTACTTTTTTTAAAAAAGTCTGTTACCTTGATTTATAATTTTTAAATGTTTGAGCTTACAGAATGTGTCTCCCCTTTTGTACTTTGTGCGTTTCTGGACCTGGGCTCCACAGTCTGGGGACAAAGACCTGCTTAAATGCCTTAGGGCTTTCCTGGGTGCCACATTCACTAAAATTACAAGAGTATACACGAAAATTAAATAGTGAAAAGTCTCATTGCTACTCTAACTCCATCGATTACATTCTCATCCTTTCCTGCAAACCATTGCCCAGATAGTCACATTTATTTGTTATTTATTTACTTGGTCATGCTGGGGGTTCACATAGACCTACATTTTCAGCCCTTTCCTTTTTTTTTTTTTTTTTTGCAGCACCGGGGATTGAACTAACTACCTTGCGCTTGCCGGGCAGGCGCTTAGACCGCTGAGCTAGATCCCCAGCCCTTATTGTATTATTTTGAGACAGACCCTTGATAGGTCACTGAATTGCCTATGCTGGGTTTAGAATTGCAATCCTCCTGCCTTAGTCGCCCTGAGCCCTGGGGTTACAGACATGCATTACTATGCCTGGCTTAGATAATTGCATTTATTAAAACACACGCATACACACATACATATATATTTATCTTTTCATGTGTATGTGCGGTGGGGCAGGTTGGCGATGTTTTCACATTAGTACATGGAGCGTCTTTTAAAATGACTGCATAGCATTCCAATTTGTGGCTGTACGGCTGTACTACCAATTATTATATAACTAGTTCCATGTGGAGAAGAGCATTTGGATGATTTCCAAGCTGTTAGTCTCAGAAACAGAGCCGAATTGAGTACACTTCTAGGTTCATCATTTTGTTGGTGTGCAAGTGAACCTGGGGGCAACGAGGCGCGACTGCAGCAGGAGGAGGGACGCAGAGCCGCGCTGCGGCGCCCTCGGAGTGGGGAAGCTCTCTGCTCAGGACCGCTCTACCCACCGCGGCCTGCTTCCGCGGCTGTGCTCCACCTGCTCACTCCGGTCGCCCCTGTCACAGAGCTCAGCTCCTGTCCTCTGTCACCCTTCCAGCTGCCTCTGAGCAGCAGGAGCGATGGTGGTGTCCCCAGCATCTGTATTTGTAATTTCCTTTGTGTTGGTAGTTGATTTGCATTTTTAACTGTATTTCTGGATGTAAATTTAATACTATATTCGTTTTCTGCGGCTGTCGGCACACCCTGTCACACACTTGGTGATGTAAAACAATGGAGATGTATTCTCTGGCAACCCCAGGTGCCAGAATCCTGGAATTAAGCTGTTAGCAGGGCCACACACTCTCCAGGGGCTCTGGAGGAAAACCTGTCTCTTACCTCTTCTGCCTACTGGCCGTAAATGTTCCTCGGTTTGTGGCCATATCACTCTGCTCTCTGCCTTGGTATTCTATATAACTGAAATATAATAAAATACTTGACACAGGCAGCTTATGAAGTAAAGAGAGGTGTATTTTTGTTTGAAGTTCTGGAATGCAAATTAAAATTACACTGCAATACTATTTTACCCCAGAAAAAATGCCCATCATAAAAAAAAGATAACAATAATTAATGCTGGTAAGGATGTGAGGAACAAGGAACTCTACTACATTGTTGGTGGGAATGAAAACTAGTACAACCACTATGGAAGTCAGAATAGAGATTCCTCAAACACTTAAATTAGAAATTCCACTTGGCCCAGCTATCCCCCTTCTAAGTATTTTCCCAAAGAGTTAAAATCATTATGTTGCAGGAATGCATGTTTATAGTAGCACAATTTATAATAGCTTGATCTTGGAAACAGCATATATGTCCACCAACAGATGAATGGATCAGGAAAATGTGGTGTTTCTAAACAATGGAGTAGTATGCTGCCATAAAGATAAATTTGAAGCATTCATAGGTAAATGGATGCAACACAAGAATATAATGTTAAATCAAATAAATCAGACACACAAGATCAAATATTGCATGGTTTCTCTTACATGAAAAAAATACTACAAATAGGAAGTAGAGAGAAGATTAAATACTTCCCCAAGTTACATATTCCATTGTTTAAAATATATTTCAATATATATGCTAATTTGTTTCATTTATATGAATAGCTTATCTTAGTTCACTGGAAAGAATGTGTTATTATCTGTTCATTTCTTTTTTTGTAAGAATCTTTTTTATTTATGTCTTATACTAACTGAAGATAATGACACACAGTGTAATAATTATTATTCTCTTATTATTTGTTTATGAAAATTCATTTTATTTTTTTCACAAAATAAAATAAATACAATTAAATTAAATGCAAAGGAGGGGCTGGAGTTGTGACTAACTGGCAGAGCCCTCACATGGCATGCCTGAAGCATTAGGCTTGATCCTCAACTCAGAAAGAAAAAGAAAGAAAGATTTTTTTTTAAAAAAAGGAAATAATGTCAAATTATAAAAATAGTTTAAAAGTTTAAGATTCACCATACATGCGTATCTCTGTTCATGCATTTATCAACAAGATCCAGTGGTCAGTGAATTCTGAAGTGGCACTGAATATAAATGCTGTTTTGAGAAATCTACGATGGCTGAATGTGATACGAATATTTTGGTGATTCCTTCATCAAAGCCAGTGCTAATTCTGTCAGGATTTGTTGCAGTGGAAGGAAATGCTAAATTTTAGTTTGTGAAAATAAAGATGGACTTTCTTCCCATTCACAATCTCAGACCCCTTGAAGTCTACCATGGGCTCCTGAAGGGGGAGCTCAGAGACCCCAGATAAAGCCCTAATTGAGACGAGCACAGACCCAGCCCTGTGTGTTGCCACCTTCTTCTCTAAGACCTCCAGGAGTGGTCTTCCCTGAAGTCCAGCACTGAAATCATACCAGCAACTAATGCCTGTTTATAGACATCCAAGTTTACGGACATCCCTCGCAGCGTGGTGAGGGAGCCCACAGAAGGACCCTTCTGGTTTCCATCATGGCCCGAATCATGAGCCAATTCTTGGGGAAACAGGAAACTCCCCTGCTTGTGTAAGTTCCCTAGGAAATACAGGTTGCCCTTGGGTCCACGGAATGGAACAACAGGCACTTGGCAGAGTGACAGCTCCTTGTGGCAGCACGTTAGCCTGGGAGCAGTCACTGCCTCCCTTGGACAGGAGTGCAGTAGAGCCAGGCTGTGACGGGCTCTGTCTGCCATGGCGTCAGTGGCATAGGTCTTAGAGAATAATGGCTGCTACCCACTTCTTGACTATGTTAGGCTGATTAATCAGTGTGTGTGTGTGTGTGTGTGTGTGTGTGTGTGTGTGTGTTGCTGGAGATGGAACTCAGGGCCTTCACACTGAGCTTCGTCCCATCCTGTGGGAAACCAGAGATGACTGTCCTTGAAAAGTTGAGCAACTATCTCCATTTTGGATAGACTCGGCCTTATCTCCATGTATTGATACGTACTGAGCTGGCTAGGTTATCTCTTTATCCCTTCAATTGGCTTTAATTCTTACTTAGATTGCACTCCCACTGCATTTCTTGCCCTCTATGTATCACGGAGATAATCTCAGACCTACCTAACCCAGCTCATGGTAATCATGGTAGTCAAGTATTTCCCACCACTCATTCCCAAGCCACACCCCTCATAGAGGATCAATAAAACCTGGGAAGGGCTCTGGGTCGAGGCCTTTGTTCCAGTGAGGCACCATCTTGGCTGGACCTAGGACCCCTTGGCTCCCCATAACTCTATATATGTCTCAGTGTTTTTCTTCTCACCATGGGTTGCACTGGAAGTGGTAGATTGGAATTAACTGGTTGGAATTCCAATAACTTCTCCATGGGATTATAATTATAAACCTTCCTGAATCACGACGAGGACAGGATAGGGTTCTCTACACCATCCCTTTCTAATTTTGGTGGGACGTGGTGGTAGTGGTGGTTGGTTGGGACAGGGAGGTCTTCCTAAGTTGCTATGTTGCCTACGATGGACTTGAACTTGCAGTACTCCTGCCTCAGCCTGCCAGAGTGTTGGGATTACAGGCATGCACTACCACACTCAGCTGGGTTGATTAATTAATAATCATCTCTTGGTAGAAATTATGTCTTAAATTAGACCACATTTTAGACACAGACCTTTAAATAAAAGTAAGCGACAGACTTTGACAATGGCATGAGTGGTATGAACTGGAGCTAGTGCTTTTGCAAGAGGAAATAAAATTCAAATTTGGTCATTACTACTTACTATATTTAAATCACAGCTATTATTTGACAGGAAAAAGAAGTAAACAGCTTTCACCTGGGACGCCAAATAACGACGCGCTGAGAGAACATCAGCTCAGCACCCTGGAGCAGTTGCTGGTAAACTCTTCTGCTCCCAGGAAGTGGTTTTAGCTGGAGGAAAACGCATGCCAAGGCCACCTCTGTGCTTTCTGCTCAACATTTAATTTCTTGACCTCAGATCTGCTTTGGAACTGCCCATATGAAAAAGTTCCCCTTCACTATGTTTGACTGTTTCATTCTCCAGGCACTGAAATTTTACCTAAAAATGTGGCATTTAAGAGAACAGGCCTTTTTGGGGCTACAAAGCCTTGAGACTGTAAATCCCCAACAACAGTGTGAAGGAGCCCATCACCGGCTTTCGCGAGCTATGGCTTTGCCTGTAGACTCGCTGACTGCTATTGTCTGCCCAGCAAGGAGTAATAGAGGGATGAGGATAAACTCTCTTTTTTCTTTACAGAAACATTTCACAGGCTGGGGATCTAGCTCAGAGGTCTAAGCGCCTGCCCGGTAAGCGCAAGGTTGTGAGTTCAATCCCCGGTGCCGCAAAACAGAAACATTTCATTAGTGTATGTTTGTAATATAGAAGAGCAATATTTGTCTTTGGGAATTGGCACTTGCATATAATGTATCTTGATAATTTTCAAACCCTTTTCTTCCCTCTCCCTTACCCCGATTTCCTTCCCCAACTCTGAGAGTCTGGCTTCTTGTTTTCTGCTATCTCTCCTTTATTATAGTCATTCACTTATTTATTTATATTTTGGGTTTCTCATATAAGGCAAACCATGTAATATTTAACTTTTGGGGTCTAACTTATTCCACTTAGCATTGTGGTCTCAAGTTCCACCTATTTTCCTGCAAATAACATCGCTTTTTTTTTTTTTTTTTTTTGGTGGCACCAGGGATTGAACTCACGACCTCATGCTTGCCAGGCAGGCGCTTAGGCCACTGAGCTAGATCCCTGGCCCTTAACATCGCATTCTTCTTCATGGCTGAAAATGTTCCATTGTATGTATAGCCCATTTTCTTCATCCACTCACCTGTACTGGACAACTAGGCCATTTAAAGGGTTTAACTATGTGAATTGTGCTAATAATCATATGGGTGAGCAAGTGTCACTATAGCATGATGTTTCTAACTCTTTCTGGAATATACCCAGGAAGATGAGGTATAGTGGGGCGAAGTGCAATTGCTATTTATATGTTTTTTAGAGAAATTTCCATGCTGATTTCCATACTGGTTACTAGTTTATATTCCTACCAACAGTGTAGAAGAGTTTGTTTACCCCACAGCCTCACCAGCATTTGTTTTTTTTGGGGGGGGGCACCGGGGATTGAACTCACAACCTTGCGATTGCCGGGCAGGCGCTTAGACCGCTGAGCTAGATCCCCAGTCCTGTTTTTAAGACAGGGTCTCACTATGCCGTTCAGGCTGGCCTTGAGCTCACTTTGTAGCCCAGGCTGGTCTCGAACTCACAACGATCCGCCTGTCTCAGCCTCCCGAGTGCTGGGATTACAGGCATGAGCCACCACCCCTGGCGCTCACCAGCATTTGTTAAAGAGGCTATCTTTTGTTCAGTGTATGTTTTTGGTCTCTTTGTCAGAAGTTGAATGGTTAGAAGTGCACCCTCATTTCCATTCAAAACCCTGAAGGTAGAACAGGTTCTGAGCTCTTGAGACCTAATCAATTTGAAACCAGTTTTCCCTCACTTTGTATCTGCCTGTATTACACTTCTCTGCTAGTCAACTTTTTTTTTTTTTTTTTTTTGCAGCACCAAGGATTGAACTCATGACCTTGTGCTTGCCAGGCAGGAGCTTAGGCCACTGAGCTAGATCCACGGCCCTTGTGTTTTTGAGACAGGGTCTCACTATGCCATTCAGGCTGGCCTTGAGCTCACTTTGTAGCCCAGGCTGGTCTCGAACTCACAACGATCCTTCTGTCTCAGCCTCCCGAGTGCTGGGATTACAGGCATGAGCCACCACGTCTGGCTAGTCAACACTCTTGCAAAACGTAAAGCCTTTAAGGAAAGAAAGAAATGAACCTGAACTAAATGATTGACATCAGTATGCAATATATGAAAAATAGGACAGGAGAAATATATTCAGGTTTAATTATGATGAAGATGATGGTGATAATTGATGTGCATTCATTAAGCACCTCCTACAATGCTGTTTAGTTTCTGAGTTCTTTGTTCTATCCCACTGGTCTCAGGTCTGTCTTTATGTTGATAGTACAGTGATTTCATCACTGTAGCTTTGTAATATTCTTTGAATTCAGTAAGTGTGAGATTTCCAACTTTGTTCGTTTTTAAAATTGTTCTGGCTGTTTGGGTCCCTGAAGATTTCTTACGAATTTTGAGACCAATTTTTTTTTTTTTTTTTGTGGCACCTGGGATTGAACCCAGGACCTCGTACC
>RJWT010048396.1:0-11171 GCA_004365215.1 Cuniculus paca | reverse complement strand
TTTTACTCCTCTCCCCTACTTTCTCTTGGTCCTGCACTGAGGCAGAGTACAGCTAGGGCAGGAGAGGAAGGGAGCTGCAATTCTCAGAACTGGCTGTGGAGTCCCAGGAAGATGAGAAAGGTCCAAAGTAGGGGGAGGATGGACACTTATCACTATACATGATTCAGGGTTTCCTGTGGAAAGGGCCAAGGGGCTGAAAGATGTGCAGGGGTGTGAAGTCCATTTGTGCAAAGAGGCTTGTGGGTGTGTAGGGCTTAGAGATGAGGGAAGAGGTTGGTTGTGCTGAGGGGAGGGTGGTGCTGAGGCCACGGAGACCGATTAGCAACTACATGTATTAAGGATAACAGAAACAGGTTTCTTGCAAATAAAGAGAAAAATGAAATTGGGTTGAAATGGAAGTCATTGGTATCAGTGTCTGTAGTTAGAAATTGGTGGAGATACAAATGTGCACATGCATGTGTGTGCCCGTATATATGAGAGAGATTGTGTTCAGGAGCACTGCCAGACTTGATAAGCTCCTAAAAGGACCCACAGGACTGATGTTGTTTTTACTTGTGCTGCAATTTCTTACAGAGGTTTCAGGCCAGCAGCTCTTGAGGTAGGGTCTAGAGGAAGTCAGGTATGAGAATCAAAGTGGCCCCTTCCTGGGGAATCACATGGATGTTGTGACATGTGACATGCCCTCACAAGGGACTGTCACAAAGGACCTTTACGGAGTCTGAGACCTGCATGGTTACTGGGGTGTTAGTCTCCCAAGCGCACAGAAGGCTCCAGATCCCAGAAGAAAAGTGGGCTCACTGTCAGTCACACTGTGGCACGAATTGTGTGCCTTGCCGATGAGCACATTCTAGAGCATACAGACAGGCCCTTCTGGGGATGCATAGGGACATGAGTAGTTCAGGTCCGTGTGACTCTTCCTGCACGCATGTACCTGTGTGTGTGTATTATGTATGCATGATTCCCTAATGTTGCCCCCACACACGTGTATGATGCCCTAATTCTGCTCTCAGGAGCAGGGAAGGAACATCCTCAGAGCTCAGGTCTTGACTTCTGAACACCATCCTCCACAAGGGAGCCAGAACGCCTTGAAGAAAAGACTGATTTCCTGGCTAAGGCAAGGACTGTGTAAGAGGAGGAGGAAGCAGGGCTATGCTCTGAGAGTGGTGAGTAAAGTAAAAAAGATGCAAAGAGGGCTCGAAGAGGTTTTTACTAGTCAAATATTTTGGTATCAAAATAATGATAGCAGTATATTATATGAATAAGTAGGAATCCATGAGAGTTACTGATAAAAGAATTGCTTGAAAAACTGATGAAGAACATGATATACCTTGGTTTCAAAATACCTCCCTATAAATTACTGAAGCGCTCCAAAGGGAAAAGTGTTTTTACAATGAGGAAGCCTAGCAGACACCACCTTCCTGTAGGGAGCAGAGCCACCTGCCAGGGCCCTCAAGTCTGTGTAATAGTTCCCTGTAAGGTATGATGCCACGAGAGCTGCTAGACAAGACCAAATGGGGGGAGGTGCTACACAGGGACTGGCTTGCCATCTCCAGAGGTGTCAAGTAGATCCAGGCCTGGCTCAGAACTGTTTCAGATCCAAGGACAGCGAAGACCACCACGCACAAGTGATTCTCAGCTATGTCCTTTTGTTAAACAGGATGTTGTCCAGATGATTGGTAAAACCTGTGTAGAGGGGCTAGAGGGTCATCACTTGTTGGAATTAATTTTGTCACTCATAGTTTTGTTGTGGCTATGTAGGAGAATGTCCTTGTCCGTGGATATAGCAGTTGAGGATCTAGGGCGGGGCGGGGGGGCCGACCTACAGCATGTATGCACGGTGGGCTGTTGGTTACTGCTGAATGCTCTGGAAGGTTTGCCATCACTGATGTAGGATGTTGGTTTGGGGGCACATTCTATAGCTCTTCGTGCTGTCCTTGAGACTTTTCTATAATACTACTTCCAGAGGAAAAAGTGAAAGCCAAAAACCTCAACAATGTTCCTACCTTTTGATTAATTTTATATCTAGAGATCTATCCTGAGGGAATAATACAAAATCTAAGCTCAGCTTCCTACTGCTCGTGATTTTTGTATTAGGAAAACTGGAAATAACCCAGTATCTATCAGCAAGAAAACGGGAAACTTAAGTTAGGTATCTCCTTCCTTTGCAGTTATTAAAAATACTATTTTCCGAGAACTTTTATTGCTGTGGGAAAATTGTTACATGAAAGTAAGGTGTACCATTTTGTGTAGAATCTCAATTATTTTATCTAGCAACAAGTTATCTTTGATAGCTTTTAAAGAAACACGAAAATGTCAAGAAACAGTAATTATCTTGTATACTGTGAGGTTTTTAATTACTTGATATTTTTTAAATTCTCCAAAATGAGACTTACTGTTATCATAGTAAAACAAATGTAAGGTTGAAGACACCCACCCACACATGTAAACAACACAGCCCGATGTCTTGGGAAGTTTTAAGTGTCCAGGGAGCTATGCTGTGGTTTGGCGTGGCGTGCCCCTGGCGGCATGCTGAGACTTGGTTTCATGTGGCAGTGCTGAGAGGGCCTGTGGGAGGTTTCTAGGGTATTGGCTTTGCCTCTCTGGGATGAATTATTTGTCATGGGACCCTTAACAAGTTCCTCTGAGAAACAGTTGTAAAATCCTGAGCCTGGCCCCTTGGGTTGCTCTTTGGCGTCCTGCCTAGTGATGTGATACTTTCACTGGTCCCTGCACCCCACACACACTTCCACTGTGGTGCAGGTCACAGAAAAATGTGAGCTGAGTGAGTGAGCCTTTACTTTTTAAGGTATTTAGGCACAAGTGTTTATTCTTAGTAACAGAATATGGACTAATACAAATTTCTTGATCTTATACTTGCATTGAAGTTCAAGTGTTTATCTCTGCCTAACTCACTCCATTTACTGTTTTTCTTAATGGAAGAATTTATGAACAGGCAGCAGGTACAGCTGAGACCTGTCTTCTGCAAGGGAAAGTGACTGCAGGCCCAGGGGCTGGACCACTCTCTTGGCCAGAGATGGGGAGAGGGTGTAAGGTGTCCCCAAGCCTAGGTGATACTAGGAGAGATGAAAACCTTCTGTGGACACTGCTGGTACTGGGGGATACTGACGGTGTCCTTTCTCATCTCTGTGCCGCACTCAGCCCCAGTGTGGGGCGGTCTTGCTTGCCTGGCGGCTGTTCAGCTTTGAGCACTTTTCTCTGTGGTGTGTCGCTGTTGCTCCGGAGCAGGTAGTATCCACCAGGCTGCAGGAAGTTTTTGTGTGCAAGACTGACTGCTGACCACTGGTGGCTGAAGGCAAGGGTCAGAAGTGGGGACGAAGGGAGCACTAGGGAAGACAGTGTTGGTCACTGCTGAGGAGGAGGTTTCTGCTCAGGTTGTCCTCAGTGGTCTTCGTCTAAGATGCGCCCTCCAAAATGCGTTCAAAGGTGAGAATCATGAGAATGTGAGAAACAGTGCTTAAGAAGAGATGACGTTTTTCTTGCTGACTCACCGTCTGTGGTCAGCTGCCCTGAGCAGGGTTGTTTCCCCACCCCATATCTCTGCAGTCTGGGCTCAGGTGGGGCTTATGAGAAAAGCATGCCTCGATTGTGCACAGTGAAACAGACTGTCAGGTGGCTGTGGGTGTCTTAGGAGAAATCTACCATTGTATAGCTTTTTTACTTTTAAAATTAATTTTGCAGTACTGAAGCTTGAACCAATGCATTTTCCCTGAGCTACATCCCCAGCCCTTTATTTTGAAACAGGGTCCTGCAAAGTCGCTAAATTACCCAGCCAGGGCTAAGCTCGGACTCTTCCTGTCTCTGTGCCCAGCGCCGCTGGGATGCGTCAGCGGCTGTGTGTTACAAGTTTAAAGTACAGCGCTCTTTGAGGGCTCATGTGCTGGCATGTCTGCATTTCCCTTCAAAGCTAATGGAGCAGAATATGTCACATGGCTCCCTCATGGGCGTGCTGAGAGCCATGCTGGATCATCTTGTTTGCTTTTTATTAGTGCCATAAGCATTTATGCTTCTCCCTGGAAATGTTTCATTACAGAAAAAAGTCTCAGTACCTGAAAGCTCTTTAATTCTTTTATGAGGCCAGAGGAAAATAAAACCTAAATGAAGAAACATAGGAGCTAGAATGCATCTGTGAGTGGATTGGGCAGTATCTGGGCTAAGTGTTTTGGGAGACTGATGTTAGAGGAGAAAAGTAGATAGGGCAGGTGGTGGTGTGGCATTATAGCATGGCAGGGTGGGGTGGGAATGAAAAGTACTGAGTTTGGGTGCATGCATTACAGTATCTGCAACAGCACCTAATGTGATGGACAAAAGCCCTGTATGCTCTGAATAAGCCCTCAGTCATCAGTCCCAGCATCCTGGACAAACTACTCTTTGCTGATGACTTTTAGAGGGGACTGACTGATGGCTCTAAGTGTTGTCCCTGGGCTGCAGTGTCAGCATCACCTGGCAACTTGTTGAGATTAAAGATTCTCAGACTCCACCCAGATCTGATCCAGAGCCTTGGGGTGAGCTGGCACGTTCCCCGGACAAACCCCAGCCAGCAGCAGCAAGGCCTGCGCTTACGGCGAGCTGCTAACCTTGCTGAGGGGGTAAGGCTGGGCCTCAGCTCAGCAGGCTGAGTCGCAGGAAACGGTGCCTTCCCCATGGTCATGGGGTCTCCAGGCTCATGTTACTATATGTCAGACCGCTGAGACTGCTTTCTTCTTAAAGCCACTCGGAGAAACTTCACTTCTCTGCTAAAATGTGAGTTTTTTCTGCAGCAGAACCACCTGCCATCTAGTCTAGTGCCTGTTTTCTCATGCAAGGGCTCACAGGGGCCTGTGAGAGAGGCAAAGGTTACTTACACAGCCCTGTCTGCGATGACTTCATGTAAAGCTGTAAGATACTAAATAACGCCTGACTGATGATAAAAAAGTTCATCATCCCCTGGCAGGACGGTTCTCCAGCAGCACAGATGGTCTCGGCTTGTGACGTGCACCATCAGCCATGTGTGGCCTCCGCTCACACTCAGGCATCTGTGCTGCATGAGTTTTTTTATAGAATGTCCCCAGCCCTGATGCCAAACTGTCAGCTCCACCTCATCAGACTGCCAGGGTCAGTGCTCAGCCACCAGCTCTGAGGACACCTGTGAAGCTCTTGTGAGGCCGCGTGGGCTCCTCCAGAGATTGCTTGTGCTTATGACTTCAGTAATCCCCGAGGGGACGCGGTATACATTTAGTGACATCACAAGGACTGAACACTGCAAACCAGGCTACATTCCAGGAAGGTGGTGGAAGTGTTCGGAGAAGCTTTCCCCACAGGACTTGGGGACTCTCTCATTTGTAGGAAGGTTTTCTCATCTGTAAAATGGGAACAATAACACTTGCAGAGAATGTGTGAGTATGAAGTGAAAAAGTACGGCATGTGACTGGCCCCTGGTAAGAACCAGTCCCTTGGGCGTGGTCAGTGTTTGTCACTGGCATGAACACTCTCTGTTTAAAAAACAAGTGAAATATATCAGTATTGCATTTTGTTAACTCAAAAGCAAAATTTTATTCTCATATATAAAACAAAACAAAAAAACCCTTTAATATATAATGACATTTTTTTTCTTTTAAAGAAGAAAATAAAATGGCAGAACTACAGACAGACCTGGGTAGAAAAATACTCTTAAGCAGCTAGTCTATGCAGTTCGTAATTTTTACAATTACGAGCAACAGCCACAAGTTCAGAGTAAGCCTTTTTTTTTTTCTTTAAAATATTGATTCACATTTGCCCCAACAATTTAAAACGTGTGGAAATACAACTTTCCTACTTGGTAGCAGACCCAGTTATCCACAGATAATAACCAGCAGTAACTTAGCAAATGAACATTTGTTTGTGATAGTAACCAAGCATTAGAATTTTGGTCTGTAACACTCATCATACTAAAAAAACGCTTTCGACCTTTGTGGTAGCAAAGGCGATGATGCTCTTGCGTTTCTTCAGCGCCCTGGAGTCTGCGGGTCTGACCCTCACTGGGAGGTGGTGGGGAGGTGTCTGGCTGCCCCCCTGTGCTTAGGCACACGTGGTCACTGCCCTTGGACACAGGGAGAAACTCAAACAGCAGCATAGGAGACATAGTTACTTAGCAAAAGCTACTTCTGCCCAGTAAATAGTTTCCAAAAGGAAAAGAATTCTCTTTGAATGAACTGAAAACAAAAGGAAATGTTGAGCCGCACTGTTTCTGTCTTACATTCGCGAAATCAGGACAGTTCTGCCACTGACCAGCAGGTGGTGCTACACGACAAGGGGAGCAACCGGTGGCGCTCAAGGCCTAAAACCCAGGAATAGTATTTGTACCTGTATTTACATGAAAGATTTATTTGGTCAAAGTTTATTCTTAAAGTATAAATGTAACATTTTCCCCATGACAATATATTCAAACAAAACACATTTCATATAAAATTTAGGTCAAACCTAAATCCCTAAGAAGTTAAAAGTGACAAGGTATTTAGTATTTGTCAAGACCGTTAGGAGTTCCACAAGACTCATTATAGGTCAAAGTAAAATTCCTGCCACTGACCACCACTCCAGGAATGGAAATTAGCGTGTAGTAACTCTGACTTAGAACCGACCGTTTTAACAGTGAGACAACTACATCCATTAAGCAGTCTGTTCCTCAGACTTCACGATCTGCCACGCACATCCCTCACATCTGCTGAAAACCAGCTCAGAACTGCCCTCGAGCCAGATGACCCAGAGGGACAGGCGGACTCATCTCAGAGTGAATACTGGCTTTGAATCACACATCGCCAAGGTACTGCCGAGCCTCACCTTCCGATCCAGCCTGCTGCCTACACTGGCTCTGGGGAGGCTGAGGATGGGCTGGCACCGCTGACGATGTCACAAATGCAACTCCACAGCCAGGACCGCAGCTGTGTGTGTCCTCGTGCGACTCCCCCTCCCTGGGTTTTCTAAACTGGCTGTGAAACACTGTGAAAAGGGAAATTCTTCTGCTGTGGGCACACCGGTCACAGGTTTGGGCCTGATGCCCTTAGGGACAGTCCCTGCCTGCTTGTTGCAGTCTTGCCAGCAGGTCAGCAGAAAGCATGGCATCATGGGGTGTTTCTACCAGTTAAGTTAAAAATAGGAACTTTCCTGCTTTAAAAATGGTTGTTTTAAAGCTTCATTTTAAAAGATGGAGTATTTTTATAATTTAAAAATAAAGTTTGTTCTATGTTTACTCAGAAGTTTTTTTCTTTCTGGGACCTGCACTCAAGCCTGGCCCAAAGTGTGTACATGGGTATTTAAAGTTCTATGGAGAAATCCTATAAAAATACAGTATCTTTTATTTCTGTCCAAAAGTTAAAATAAAGAATACAGTTGTGGGAGTGATTTAAAAAAAGGAGGGAATGAAATATACAATTATTTTTCTTATTTTAAAATTGATACAAAAATGTAAAACATTTATTTCCCTTTGGAAGTTTTACTTTTGGAATCACTAATAGCATCAGCTCCTCTCAATGCTCTCCCACCCACAGGTCGTGTTGACACAGTCCGTCTGGGCCTTGGGCTATGTGGCCTCCTCCGGTGGCCTGGGCCCTAGAGTGTGATAGCTGGCCCATGCTCCTCCACCCCACCTGGAGGGAGGACCAGGCTGTTGCGGGGGTCGGACTTCAGGGAGCTGAGAAGTCTGTGAATGCTGCCATTGCTTTCTCGCCCAGAGCTGTGCAGGGCCAGGTCCCGATGCAGCCTGTCCACAAGGCTAGTGCCATTGGCTCGAGAGAGGCTGCCGGAAGGCGCGCCCTGTGTCTTGGGAATGTGTCGAGGCTCCAAGGCCCCTTCAATGACAATGTCGGCCTCCTCGTCGCTCTCCATCTCATCCGGGTGGAAGTTCTGCAGGACGTGGGTGGCTGGCAAGCTGTGGTGGCTGGCAGTGCTGTCTGTGGACTGGCCGGAGCTGCCAGAAGTGCGGCTGCTTCGGACAATGTTGTTCCTCTGGTTGGCAGGCTTGACAGTGACAATGAGGTTGTGGCTGTTGGCAATCATCATGTCTGTGACTTGATCGAGTGTCTTCCCAGCCACCTCGATGCCATTCACCTCTAGGACTTCGTCGTTCACAGCCAGCAGCCCGGTACTCTCTGCAAGGCCCCCAGGTACCATGCGGGAAATGAAGATGCCTGGAACCTTCTCTAGCCCATGGGGGGTCACTCGCACACTTGTGCCATCGCGGATGTAGAAGCCCAGTGGCTTCTCGCAGCCATGTCTGTAGAGCCTCACACGGCGGTGCGTCTCAGGGAGGATGTCCACGTCAATGATGGAGGACACTGGGCGGAAGTCGTGTGGCATGCTGATGTCAAGGTGGGCACGCCGGCGCAGACCCTCATCCCTCAGTGTCACCAGCACCTTCTTTTTCCTTGATAGGGTGCCTGCCCCAAAGCTGTAGTGGTCAGCCTCTTCTGAAAGAGTTCAGAGACCAGAGAGAAGTACATGTCACACACAAGTGAGATCAAGCACTGTGTTTGCTGCCCTGAAACCCCAGCTCATCATGCTTGCTCCCTTCCAACCACCTCCCAGCAGCCCTCTAAGCCTGGGCAGAGCTGCTCTGCTGGGCCTTTCAAAGCCACACACAGGGTCTCGATGTAACTGGAGTAGCTTACTAACCTCCTCACTGAGTCCAGTGATGTCCAGGCTGAGCTGGTCCCAGGCACCTGAGGCCACATTCAAGCACCTCATCTCCCTAAAGTAGCTCCCCACAAAGCTCTCCAAACTGGGCCACAAGTAGACAGGCAAAAGACAGTAGAGCTTGTAACAAGAATTAACAAAGGATGGGGAGTGGGTGTAAGTATCTGGCAGGCTACCAAATGTGGAGGTGGGTAGCTGGCCTGCAGTGTCTTAAACTGAACCTAACCAAGCCCCTAAAATGGTGGTTCTTTGTCTTCCGTCTTTCAACAGTGAGAAGTAGCTCTGCTTCCTGTGAATCCCCAGGAGCAGACTCTGCTGCTTTCTTGCTCTCCCTGTGTGAGCACCCCGCTTAGAACCGTCAGCTCAGCTCAACAGGGGGTGCTTCCCGGGGAGTCACTGCTGCCTGCTTCTGGTAAGAGACTGACACAGGTTCGGCCAGAGGTGCTCAACCCTGCCCTAAAGTGATGCTGTGGCCACGTGTGACACACAGACACAGACACACACACACACTGACCATCAGCCAGGAAGACCCTGAGATTAATGCAGTTTTTAAAAGCTGAAAGACGAAGGCAATAGATAAGTGATGTCTGGAAACTGAAAAAAGCATTTGTTCATGTTAGAAAAATGTTACATGGAGTTTTATATTAAGTCTCTTTTACTTTTGACACATGAGGATTGATTGATTTATTGTGGCACCAGGGATTGAACTCATGACCTCGCGCTTGCCAGGCAGGCACTTAGGCCACTGAGCCAAATCCCCAGCACATGAGGCATTTTTTTGGAGACAGGATCTCACTATGTAATCCAAGCTGGGCTTGAACTCACTATGTAGCCCAGGCTGGTCTTGGACTTGTGGCACTTCTGCCTCAACCTCCCACGTGCTGGGGATTACAGGGGTATGACACCATGGCTGGTTTATTCAAGGCTCTTTACAGAAAGCACTTCTGGCAAAAACTGCCCCCCTCCCCATGTGTCTGTTCTTTCTGCTTGCTGGTCCTACGAAAACTCAGCCAGGACACTTTTTCTTCTGCACCCACCTTTGAAAACTGACCATTCTCGGACTGGCACTCCTGCCCCTAGCAGGGAAACAAGAAGTGGCTGGCTCACAGGCACCCATAAAACAGGCTCCAACCACAGCCTCAATATTAATTTTGACCTTTTCTCACCTATATGGCTGCAAAAGACAGAAACCTGACGGAATAAAAAACAAAACGAAACAAAACATCCCAAACCATACATAGGCAGCGTGGGTGGAAAAGCTGGGTAAGAAAAAAGGAAGAAGCAAGTCAGGAATAATCCTGTGAACTGGTAAGAGAAGTCTTTTAACCACACGAAAATTTACCTCTTCAATCTTGAAAGAAGCCAAGTAGAAAGATGAGGAGCTAAACCCTAAAACGAAACCCAAAGCCAAGTCTGATGCCAGTGGCGGAGTTAAAAGGGGCAACCTCAAGGCTGAAGCATCCAAGATGGGAAGCGCCTCCTGCAGCCAAGCCCTGTCCTCATCAGAGGGTTGGTGACATGATCTATCTGCTAGGTATTTCAGAAGGCCATATGCATGTAGAAGTATTCAGCTGCTAGATCCAGGGCTGAAGAGAAAAGAAGGCCCCACTACTGCATAATACTAGTTGATGGTGACAAGAGTGGTGGTCCTGGGTGGCTAAGCTTTGAAAAATGCCTAGATACCACCCTGCTGTAGATGTGCCCGGAGAGCTGTGGAGCATGGCAAACCCATCATCAACACTGTGTGCTTGCCTGGGGGCCACAAAGGCCAGTGAGTTTGTTACCAAAGTGGCTGAGCGGTAGCTTGCTGTCTGTGACAGGATCTATCCCCCAACAAGTTCCTCTACACAAAGCATGCCAGAAATATGCAATCGCCAGCTGGATAGAAATTGGTACCTGCATGCAACATGAAGACCCATAAGCACTGAAACCACTGAAAACAGCAGTGACAGATGCTAGGGAGCTGAGACAGTCAATGCAGAGAAAGAAAGGAAAGCTTACACAGCAGTGTAGTGAGGGGGGTTAGCAGAAGGCTGCAAACTTGCAAATGTACCAAAAATCAGAGCAGGGCCTCAGCAACAGGGATATAAGTAATATGATTTTGCTTTAACAAAAGAAATTTATCTTCATAAGTTGGTGTTTTAAATGTCTTTCCAAGAACCTCAGTCTTTCTTTTAAAAATTCTTACCTGCCTGGAGGTGGGCCCTCCCCTCCTCCTATGGAGTAGGGTGGACCGTGTGGTGTCTGCAGGAGCCTTCTGCGCCCCGGCTGTTGGAATCTACACCTAGTCTTAATACCTGGCTTCTCACCATCTCCATCTGCTCTCATCTTCCCTGAATAAGCTGGCACTAGACTGTACATGGAGAACAAACAATGCTCCTCTTTTCCATCTGATTAGTGTCAACTTCTTACTCTGCACTGTCCCTGCTGCCGTCAGGCATGCAGCTGAATCTCTGAACATGACAGCCAGTGGGAATGCTGGGTTACTGAGTGCCGCATGCACTCTC
>RJWT010048395.1:0-11156 GCA_004365215.1 Cuniculus paca | reverse complement strand
CAGCACTCACTCTTGAAACTAAGAAACCAAGTAACTTTACAAAATCTGCTGTCCAAACCAAGGTCCACGTAAATTTTAACCAGGCAAAGATGCCTGTTTGTAATGTGACTTAAAAATATGATGAATGTTTAATTTTATTTTTAATTTTTATTACAGTAATAAACATATTGCCATTAAACCCCCTCAAAGTACTCCTCTTATGCAAACACACTTATCCCATTGTTTTTGCCACTTTTCAAAGCAGTTCTGGAAGTTCTTTTTCAGGAGTGTCTTTGTTGTCCTGCGATGGCTGCTTCAATGTCCAGAATCAATTCAAAATGTTGACCTTTCATGGTCATTTTGACTTTGAGGAAGAGGCAGAAGTCGCACAGTGCCAGATCCAGTGAATAAGGTATAGGAGGACACATGGTAACATTTTTCTTTGACAGAAATTGCCATAAACATTTGATCAACTAGAGGTGATCATGAAGCAAAGGTTTAAATTTAAAAATGTATTATGGTAAAAGACACATTATCATTAATCCCCCTCAAAACACTCAAAATAACTCCTCCCTTCGAATATACTTATTATTCTTACCAATGTCTTTTATTGTAATAAGGATTTTTAAAATTTTAAACCTTCACTGTATCTTTCGATCAGCCATCAGGGTCATAGATGCTACTAGTGACTAACAGCCTTTTCCCCAAGGAAATGACACAAACTGGATCAGTCAATAATCTAAGAACATGTGAAACTCCACATTGGATACATATTCAAAATGTACCCCACTTTTCAAAAACATATAAACTAATTGAGCAAATGGCATTAACTTTCTCTACATATATTATATATAGTATACATGAAAAATACCAAATAAATGTTGCGTAGCATCAAAGTTCAAGGTAGCCAAAAAGCACCAATAATGCAAATAAAAGTCAATGGCGAGCCAAGCAAAATAGCTTCCAGGAAAAGAAAACGTTCTAGGTCCAAGCTCAACTCTGAGGTTCACAGCAGCCAGAGAACAATCTCTTGAAGTGCTCTCTCAAAATGCATGCCTGTGGTTTTCCTGCACACATGAGAAAACCCTCTACTTGGCAGTCAATAACCATCAGCCCTTTGCCTCCCAGGCTGCTATGGATTCCTTCTCAGAAGTACTGTCTGATCTAAGGCAACTCCTTAACCGTGGTTGTTCTTTCAATGGCCATGACGTTGAGTACCATGCGTTTGTGAGGCTTCAGGCGTGTCTTCACTCTACTGTTGGCCCCTTCAATCCTCATTTAACGGCTCTCCAAGTGCCAGCTGACACATCCTTGAGTGAAAGTTTCTGAGAAGGCCATTCCAGGGCTAGCAGTCAGCCATGTGGCCATGCTTTGTCATTGGTAACTGGTACATATTCAAGCAAGCCACCAAAGAAACTGCTCCAGAAGTCATCCATGCCAGCCAGAGCTGGGCCAAGAAAGCAGTGATCTCCCTCTGTTGGCTTTTGCTCTGGGCTACTGATGGAATTTTCACTGAATGCACTGTGTATGATTGGCTTTTCCTCAAGAACTGGAAAGTTATCTGAAGAATTCTCCATTTCCCATTAGATGCTAAAAACATGTTTCCAATTTTGCTTATTTATTTATTTGAGTCTTGTATTTGCTCAGTGGTTGCTTGGTTATCCTTTACAAGGTTCGTGACAGGAGCATCTGCTTTGACAGGAACCCCCTCCCACCTCCTATTCCTGCAGAGTCAGCATGCAGTAGAATGAGTGCAACCTTAACTATCAGAGCTACTTGAGTTTGTGTGACGCTGAATGAGTCACCTAAATCCTCTGAACCCTCCCCTGAAAATAAAACGGGAATACTCACACCTACTTCATAGGGTTATGATAAACATTAATTAACATGAGTAAAATATTTAGCAAGGTACCAAGCACATCATAGATGTTCGGAAACATTACATTTTCTGGTCTAGTACTAGCACAAATGTGTTTAAGTGACTCCTCTAGAATAATGGCATTTGACCTCAAAGAAATGGTAAATTGTTGCTATAAAGAGATAGAGTAATGGTTATGTGTAGGTGTATTAGTCAGGTTAGATTAGGTTGTGCTGCTGTAACAAGTCCAGCATCTCAGTAACTTAAAACAGTAAAATCTTATTTCTTGCACATATAATATGGCAGTAAAGTACAAGTGGAGAACTCTGCCCAACTTCCTTCTCATTCAGAGACATAAGCTCACAGAGGCTCCACTACATGAACTTTAATTGGTTGTGTTGGCTACAGCTAGGAAGAAATGGAGAATTTCCTGATCTTAAATGTGCTTCAACATGACTCCATTCACATTTAACTGGTCAGAGCCACATAATTGCAAAGGCCTAGGGAAACAATCTAGGCATCCTCAGAAGTAGAACGGAACCAGAGATTGATAGTGGTTATGTTTTCTGCAGATGATATAAAATATACAATGACATTATAAAAGAAAAGCTAAGGTTTTCTGAGTCTCCACAGCAGCCTCTGTACAGAGGTAACTCTTCTGATGAAACCTAAAGTGAACAGTAAATTTCCAGATGGGCAAGGAAATAGAGCATTCCAAAGAGAGCATGGTGCTCTCAGGGAACAAGTTATTCAGTGTTAGCGCTGACAGGAAAGAAAAAGGGGAATGAGTCGGGAAGAGGTACAAACTGAGACTGGATCAGTGCTAGATCATGTCGCAATAAGGAGTTGCAGTGTTATGTGGGTGCTGGAAGGGATGCAGAGGTAGAAACACAGACAGGTCCTAATCAAGGGAATGAGAGAATCAGATTCATTTGCTCATCTATTTAGTTGACAAATATTTGCTGAGCAGCTACTTAGAGCGAGGACTTAGAGACAGAATAGTGAACAAAATTCCTTCCTTCCCTCTTGGGGTTCAAATTCAAAAATCAATAAAGGAACTGTGGTGGCAATATGGGAAATGGATTAGAACGGGCTAGCTGAGATGACAAGCAAAGAAATTTTGCAAAAGAATAGATGAATAATAACACTGGCCTAAATAACAGCAGTGACACTGAAGAGGAGAGGACACATATCATTGGAAACATGCACCAGAAATAGATAAGAAAAAAAAAAGTGGGAGGAGTTAAGAATAAT
Source organism: Cuniculus paca (assembly GCA_004365215.1). Lineage (NCBI taxonomy): Eukaryota > Metazoa > Chordata > Mammalia > Rodentia > Cuniculidae > Cuniculus > Cuniculus paca. The sequence goes on along the minus strand of RJWT010048395.1, from coordinate 8,065 downwards.
TGCTTGTTTCCTGCTCACTCAACTAGATGAATGTCAGTGCCATTCGCCTCAACTGGGAACGGAGAAGAAAGAAGTTACGAAGAAGTGCTGAGTTTTGTCAGTGATGTGGTAACTCTGAGGTAATGTTTTTCCCACAGGAATTTGGAATTCAAGAGATGGGAATGCACCGGAATATTATATTTGGAAGTAAACAGAAAGGAGCAAAATCCACAGAGGAGACAAGATTGATGTTAAGTATCTACCTCCTCTCTGTCCCATGACCACAGAGTATGATATTATGGTAATTTAGAAAATGTAAATTTACGACAATGATTAATGGGAAAGTGGACAGCAACAAACAATATACTCAACAGAAAAGTGTTAATATTTTATAAACAACTTTGCTCATAGTAATACCTTGGAGACAATATTTTTGAATAATCAAAAGTATTCTGAGTAATCGAAGTATTCTGAGAATAATTCAAAATTATTCTTTTCAAGAATCTGAGTCCACCAAAAAAGATAAACATTAAAGAAATCTGGCAAAAATAGTCACCAGGACTAGTTATAATAGTAATGCCCCAAACACTATTTTAATAATTGTTGTACCGATCCTCATGAGATTCTCTAAAGAAAAAAAAGTGGCTGAAGGAAAGCTGACTTCACAAATGAAAAGGCTCAACCTAAAGTGCTCGCAGAGGGGCTGATTTGGTCCTCAGAAAATACTTAAGAAAAAAAATTCTCTTGGAAATTAAAAATGATAACTAATGAAACAGTCAATGGAAAAGATAGTGATGTGGAATAAATTCTCTAGAAGGTACAATGAAAGGCAATGAAATGGAAAATAAAAGATCCAAGACTTAGACAAGAAGTTCTAGAAAAAAAATGGAGTAAGAGGATGGAGGAAATTATCAATAAGTAATATCCTTAACTCCCAGAATGAGATGGAAAGGGCCTTCCAACTATATACACAGTGACCAGAAACAAGCATGTATCAAAGCACATAATGAGATTTTAAAACTCCTGGGCTTAAAACATAAAACTGAAATGTCCCGTGGTGGGGGAAAGTATAGCAGCAAGGAAATGAAAAAGGGACAGAAGGCAGACCATTGACCTAAATATAAAAATAAAACAACAAAGATTCCATAAGAAAACATAGAAACTATTTTTGTGATCTTGATTTCTTAAGACACAAAATGTACTAACTGTAAAAAATGAATACACTGGACATATCAACATTAAATATATCACTAACAAAGTATGTAAATCAGCCTATGAGAAGACACTCTCAATGCATGTATCTCACAAATGACTTGTAACCAGAATAAAGAATTCTTTCAAATAATTAAGAGATAAGAAAGCCTGCTTTTTAAGTAGGCAAAAGGCTTGAATAAGCAAGTCTTAAGAAAATAGTTTAACATAATTATTCATTAGGTAAACACTAATAACAAGTTCAATGAGATACATGTGGATGGCTAAAATTTAAAGTTTACAATGCCATATTCTAGGAAGATATGAAGCAACTAGAACTCTAATACATTATGAAAAGTAGTTCATCTACTTCGGGAAACTGTCCAACTTTATGGGAGTTCTATGATCCTAATAGCCAGAATTTTTGACTCCCAGATATTTATTTGAGAGACAAGTGCATATGTCCCCCCAAAAGACCTGTCCAAGAATGTTGATAGCAATTTTACTTATAGTAGCCAATATCTGGAAACAACCTAAATGTACATCAAAAAAAGAACCAACAAATTATAGAATCCTACATAGTATAAAAACAAACAGATAACAAATAGAATGAATACATAGACAAAAAACAAACAAATAGAACACATAATGAAGATGACTTTCATAGACATATTGAACAAAGGAAGCCAGGCACAAAAGAGTACAATTCCATATTTGAAGTCCTAGAACAGGTAAAGGTAACCTATTATGCTAGAAGTCAGATATTACCCATTCCATTCTGGAGACCAGGTACAAAGGAACTTTCTGGGCTGCAGATCTAAATGGGTGTACATAGGAGATTCATCAGTAAAAGTTGACATTTTGTAAGATAATGGTTTTTTTTTTTAAAGGAGAAGGAAAACAGCAATGTAACATTGAAATCTAAAACATCATGAAGGAATGCCTCCAAAATTGCAGGAGAAAAATTATTTCACATTTAGAATTTCAGACCTATTATAGTCAGGGTTTGCAAGGGAATAGATTTATTATAGGACACATAATTTTTAGGATTGTTTTATAACATTCACCCAAAAAGTCAAATTCATAAGAGTGCAAGAGATCTGTCCACATGCTAAAGACCCAAAGAATCCAGCCAAGGCCCTAGATCCCACGGCAATGTCCCACACTAGCCCAGTCAAAAGCCTAAAACTTATAGCAATGTCCTCCATGAGTCTAGCCAGAGGCCTAGAGCCCACCTCAAAGTCTCATGCAAATTTGTACCAAGGATCTGCACCATGAAGGCCCAGTGGCCAGTGGTGGAAGCCAGAAAGTCTGCGCCTGCAGGGTGAAGGTTGTGTGCCAGAAGATGCAGGAATCTTCACTAGAGCCGGAAAGCGATGCTCAAGGCAAAGATCAGAGCACCCTTGAAGAGAAAGCAGCCATTCCTGGTGACGAAGCTCCTCCAATGAGAAGAGTCAGGTTCCTATCAGGAAAACCATCTAGGGCAAGTATCTCCAGGAAAATCAACAGCATGCGATCTTCTCCCCTGCTCTCCTTTTATGTCATTTTGGCAACAATCCTCAGGTGGATCTCCCATGCCCAGAACTGCACTAACTCAGTTCAGCTGGGTGTTTCAACTTGACCACTAGTTAATCCAGGTTGAGACCCTTCCAAACTTTCAAACAGGCTAAACTAAAAAGACTCAAAAAAATGTTAACACCCATATACCCTTTCTCCAGAAATGTTCACCAAATACAAGAATATCCAAAAGATTCAGAAAATAAGAGATAAGCCACAGAGGAGAGAGAGGGCTATGGTGGAAAGTATTCAGGAAAAGGCAAAAGGGAATATTAAAATATTATCAAATATGTGACAGCACTTAGGAAAAGCTATTTATTGGTTTGTGACAGATATAATGCAATGTTCCAGGATAAAAGAAAAGATGATGAATAACTATGTCAAAAAATTTACAAGTAGGGCCAGGGATCTAGCTCAGTGCCCTAAGCACCTGCCTGGAAAGCGCAAGGTGATAAGTTCAATCCCTGATGCCAAAAAAAAAAAATTTACAAGTGAGAATTAAGAATGATTATTGACTCTAGACAAAATAAAAATGGTCCTGAAAAGTAAATATTATATTCTTCTACTTTCCAGAGAGAATATTAGCACAAAATGAGTCACATGAATATAGTTGCAGTATTAAAAATACTGATATTTGGTACTACAAAAAATATAATTATCTTAATGGGAAGAAGGTACGAAGAGATCTGAGATAGTAAAATCTTTATCTGCACAGGAAGAAGTTGAACAAATAAAGAACCAGCTGTATAAATTATTATACAAATAAAGGAACAACTGTCAAAAAATTTAATGGACATGGACTAGGAGTAGTTGATGTAAGAGGCTAGATTTCACACAAATCTTTCAGAGCTATTGTTTAGTAGAATTTTTCAGATGAACGAGAAAATATAGACATACATAAGATTACACAGGGAAGGAAAGAATAAAAAGAAAAGGATCCTGAGAATTCTGAGGCTCATCAACATTTAAAAAGAAAATAAAAAGAAGTTTGCAGAGGTTGAGAAGGTAGAACCAAAGAGGTGGGAGGAGAACCAAAAGAAAGCAGTACATGGAACCAACAGGAGGAATTATTGAATTGTTGGTGATGGCGTCAAGACTGAATAGAGACTTCGAGGCACTACACCTGTGCATAGCCTTTTGTGTACACATAGGCCAAGACCTAAAGATGGTTCTAGAACTATTAGATCCCGAGTGCAACTTGTGCTCTGCACTGCCAGAGCAGGTGGCACACCTAACCCTGGCCACCTGCACCACATCTGCTTCCTACTCCATCTTTCAGTCCTGTAGACAGCGACCTTGTGCTCCATTCCAAGGGTATGATTAAAGACTCTCAACTTCCCTGGCTCTCTGTGACTTTCATTTAGATATCTGAATGTCTTCTCCATTCTGAGACTGTCCTCTTCTCTCTAGGAGCCCATCGAGGTGCCTTCCACCTTCTTCTGGGGTTGCTGAGTCTTTTCACTCTACCTCCTGCCACAAAAAAAAGCAGATGTGTTTCACTTTCCCAGGAGAATATATGATCCCAACACTTGTAGGGCTTGCCAGTGAGCATTCCCTAAAATTGCTTCATGGGCAGATAGTAGGGCCATGGTGTATTTATAGATACATTCATCATCTAATTGGAAATAAAAAGCATTAATTTTTTAGTAAAGAAGGAGGTGAATGGGGCCATGACCATTCTTCCACATTGAATAAGCCAGAAAGTTCTGAAAGTACAAAAAGAAAGAACACTTAAGAAAAATGCTTGCAAAATAAAAGACATGCCAAAGACACATATGGATAGCCCAACCTGATAGATGATTCCAACAGAAATGTAATTGATTCAGAGATGCTAAAAGGTCATAGAGAATCAACACTAATCAAGGGAAGCTACTTAAATGGAGGCACATTGGTCTATTATTCCATTTGTAATGATGTTTACTGAGTGCTTGTACATGTTAAATTATGAACATTTTACCTATATTAGTTCAGTGAGTCCCTACAAGATCTGTAGCAGCAGCAGCAGCAGCAGCATTAGTACCATTTTACAAGTGGGTAAACTGAAGCAAGGAGAAGTTATACAACTTGCTCCAAAGTCCCATGGCTGATCAAGGTGGGGTTTGAACCCAAGAAATAAATCTCCAGAGCTGCACACTTACAAGTTTAAACTATAAAGACAAGGATGGGTCACATGCTCCGGACATATTTCCAGGCTGCTCAGCCTCTGCAAGGGATGTATCCTAAAGCCTTTAGAGCTGACCAAGAAGTCAGCCCAGACCCAGGCTCCCAGCTCCTACAGAGAGCAAAATCCTGATAAGAGATTCTGCAGCCAGCCATGCTGATACAGACACAGTTACTGAACAAAACTTAAAGTCAAGTTTTCTCACCACGTCTGGAAGCAAAGAAAAGCAAGTTTTTCCACACTTCTGCAGACAGAGCTCTGGGTGCTTAATACAGACTACGATCTGAACCACAGACACTAATCCTGAAAAGTTATATATCCCGACGTAAATTGTAACCTTGAAAAGTCCAATGGTGCAACATTCAGAGAAAAAATTTGTGAAGTACATTTTTATAAACAGAGCCTATCATTTAGGAGGCTTTGCAACCATTTTTAAGGCAAGTTCTTCACAACCAACCATATCTGAACATGAAAGACTATATAGTCAAATTTTACTCACAGGGCAAAGAGTTTCCAGGTGACACAGGGCAAAGAGATTCCAGGTGACATCAAATACACCTTTAGATAATTCAGAGCAAAAATATCACATAAAAAGAATTGCAAGCTCTGTTGAAAAGCATCTCTGCCTTAGCATCAGCATTAGAGTCCTTGTCTTAAATTATTTTCAAATCCTGATTAATTTGAAAATCATTCGAATGTCTCCCCACTTGCCCTTCCAGTAAATTTTACTAAGCAATAAACTCACATCAAACATAATTCATTGGGAAACTTCAGAAGAAACCAGTCAAATTCACTGTACAACCAAATCAACATCCTCCCTCACATAACAAAGAGGGCCAATGAGATCTGCTGTCCCTGGGACATGATCTCTCCCAGAAAGCGGCCTTGGCACTAAGTTAGAGAGAAACACTTGCAGAGCTGAAACTTTGGCATTATGCAGTCATGTGGCTCCAGTCGAGCTCCAAGAGTGCTCAGTTCAGACTTGGAGTCGAGGCCAGATTTCTCAGCTGGGTCCTGAAGCCACCAGGCTGCATGTTTTCTTGCCAAAGAAGCTGAAGGTGCTTTCTGGCCATGACTCAGTTGATGCAGATAGACAGCCTGTAAACGGTGGTGTAGGATTCATTCTGAGCCTTCCTGAGTGCTCTGGAAAGCATTACCCTTCCCGAAGCGGGTGAAAGCCTCTTTGGAAGCATTTCTCCTCGCCTCCTCAGAGATGGAGGCAAAACCCATAACACATGGGAAGAACGAACATCCCATGCACTGTTGACTGATTACCTACATGTTCCTCTTTCGAAACCATTTTGCTTATAAAAGGAAAAAGTGATCCTATCACTGAATGCCTCTAGACAAAGTCATCTCTCCTTTCATGATCTCAAGGACCTCATTTGTAAAATACAGAGTTGAGTTAAATGATTGTTGACATCCTCTAACACCTAGTAATGACAACTGCCCAAAGTGGTCATATTTTAGCAATTTCATGTTGTTCAATCCACACATGCACACTCATGCACACTATTCAGAAACCCTCAGAAACATTTACTCCTACTTATTTGTTCAATAAATGTTTTTTACTTGCTATATAACAAACATTTTCCTAGGTGCTTCTAGCTAAAAACAACACAGACAAATTTGCTTACAGCTATCTTCTGGGGTAGCAGAAGCGAAATAATAAATAATAACTATCAGTTACTAATAATTACTATAAAGAAAAGTAAAGAAAGATAGAGAGTGCCAGAATTGGATAAAATGTTCTATTTGATATAGGGTCAGGACAGGTCCCTCTGAATAAGGTGACAACAGAGCAGAATTCTAAGAGATATATATTATAGGGAGGAGCCATTGGGTATTTGTAACAAGGGGGAGCAAGAGGGAGCAACACCAAATACACAGGCACTGAAAGGGAATCCCCTTGACAGAGAAACAGGCATGGCTGAGAGAACAGTCAGAAAGATCATCAGGGCTAGAAAAGCCTGCTCTTACTCTGAGTGAGATGGCACAGTACTGGGGAGGTTGACCTTTGGAGTGATGTGGTCTTACATATACCTAAAAGATTATTCTCACTGCTCTATGTGGCAAAGAGCCTTAGAGGGACAATGGTAGAAGCAGAGAGAGCAGTCAGGAGACCACCACAATGATCCAGATGAGGAATGATGGTAGCTTGGACCAAGTGGCAACAGTAGGACTGACAAGTCTGGCATATATTTTGAAGGTAAAAGCAATAGAATTTGCTAATATATAGTAAATGGAGTGTGAGAGAAACACAGGCACCAATGATGCCAAGATTTTTCATTTGAATAAGTGGAATCATGAGTTTCTGTTTACTGAGCTGGGAAAGATTATGAAACAAACTCCCATAGAGTTAGGGGAAATAGAAATCCAGATATTTAATTGTAGGCAAATGAAGTTCGTGATGACTTTTAGGCATCTTTTGAAAGAGTGCTGTTAACCCTACAGGCTTCTAGAATCTTCTCTGGAGAATAATTCAAAATATAATCCTCTGTGAATGTGCCTGCATCATTTACTTAGGAACTTCCAAGAGACAACCTGTGGCATGCTGGAAAACAGCTAACAACTTATTTGCCAGGGAAGAAAATAAATCCCTAGCTGTTGCCAATTTCTGTGGTGTAAATTCTTCCACAATTGCCATCTTCAAGCTATTGGTATAAAGTTACCAAATGCAGATAGGGGAAGAGATGGTCTCCCAAGCCAGTAGGGGCAGCAGGCTCCCTCAAGTCCCCACAGGGACCTCTTCCCCAAGGCCTTTCACCTTCCCCTCAAAAGAGGTAGAAGGAAAGCAGAACAGTTTGAAGAGGGGAGGTAATGGCTGTAAGCTGTTATCCTTTAAACACCTTTGCAGAGATTTTGAAAAAGAAGGTTGTGAGAAAGCCTGAGGCATTTCTATTTTAAACAGCTGCCTTATTGTAACACACAGACCCAGAGATCTGCCTTTAATTATCTCTAATGTAAAACAAATTTACTCTCAAATTTCAGTGGGGGGTAGAGCAGGAGGATGGATTCCCTAATTCTGTCAAAAGTACTCCAAGTCATTCTTTTTTTAAAGAAGAAAGATATTGTCTATATGTCTTATGGGTTCTGGGCCCAATACTCCTTTCTGAATGAGTCAAGAAATACCTGAATTGCATGTAAATCCGGGGTGAGAAAAAATTTTGCTTTAGG